>CANYLF010437595.1:0-14791 GCA_948193215.1 Bocquillonia castaneifolia
AATGTTATGTTAAAAAAAAATCAAATATAATGCTTGAACACATGCGGAAGCAACAAGGATAGCAGCAGCAGCGACGTTAGAAGCGACGCCATCAAGGAGAGAAAGAAAACCAGCAGTACCCGCGATGATGACAGGTATCGACGACGATGACCGGTACCAGATCTGGTAAAATGGCGTCGACGTGAACTGCTCCGTTGACAGGCTAAACATGCCCTTTGGACCACTAAATTTCACCAGCAGCTCCAACCCAGCATCCCAAGTCCATAGCTTTTTGTTTCATGGCTTGGTGTTGTCAAAATCATTGAGGGTAAAATCATCTCATCTTATTGCTCGCCATATCAGAAAAATGAACGTCATCAATGAGTTCATAGAGGCTCAAAACATATGGGTTGAGTGTTTTTATGTGTTAAAAGGCATTGATGATGGTGATCCATGTGATCCATGGTGGCGGTGGAAGGAGAGGGAAGAAGATAATGTTGGTTGTAGGTTGAGAATGAAGAGTTTTTTTTTTATTTCCTGATTATAAAAGTAGCGATGTTAACATAACATAAGGACTAATGTTTATTTTTTCAAAAAAAAAGGACTAATGTGTGTTACGGTATGAGACAATGAGGGTTTAAGTGAAAAAAAAAGTTGAAAGATTTATGTGCTCTCTAATGAAAAGTTGAAGCACTATTTGGCCCTTGCCACCTGAAAAATATATGGATCTCTATTATGAAAGCAACATGATTATTTTTTTTCAATTTTACATAAACGTTTTTTTTGTTTAATGTAGCAGGAAATAAGTTTTTCTTTTGTCTTTTTTTTCAACTTTTGCTTTGAGTGACTGTTACATAAATCAATGGTCCAGATTAAAAGATTCCAATCCAATGATAATTGATGAAAAGGGTCGATTGTATTGAATAAATCCGGTGAGCTATAGAATTAACCTTCACCTTATCGTCGTTCAGATAAATATTTCTTTGTTTTGTTCTCCAGAGGTTATGGTCAGCCTTTTTATTTTCTGACATTGTTGTCCCAGTTATTTCAATTGTTTTCTTTTTGTAAGAGCACAACATTGCTACTAGATCTACAGTCTTTTATCTAGTTAAATTTTCCACCATCTAAAGTTTTTTTTGATAAGTCCACCACCTAAAGTTGATTTCAAGTTATAGTCCGTTCTTTCCTCGTATATCGATTATGAGCACTCCATCAATGTAACATGTTTGCATGACATTCAAGAATTTTTTTAAAATACCTATTAAGTAGAGCAAATAGAATGTTGGGTTACAAATTTTTTAAAAAAAAACCCCGCCAACATCATACAAAAAAAATATGAATATTGATTGGTCGCTATTTACATTAACCTTTTCTTTTGTGCTTCTCAATTGTGTTGAATTGTATTTTAATTAACAATCAATCGAGATGTATTGTTATATTTAACCGATAAAAATTTATTATTTGTGCATAAAGAACTTTTTATTTTTTGAGTTGAGTTGATGGACTTTTTAATTAGGTTAAATTAGATGTTAACAATTCTTTTAACAAATCTCACTGGTGGAATATTAGAAATTAGAAATAGCCAGGTAATTTAATCATAACCAAATTATTAATTAATAAAATTGATTACCAAACACAAACATGTGATCAAATAGGCCACAGGCGTTATCAAACACTCCCTACCTCATATATCTATGATATTTTCTTCTTCTTCCTTTTCATTTTTTTGATATTTTATACCTCGATTATTTGCTACAACTGTATACGCAGTATTGAGCAGACACCCATAAATCATCGTTAGTGGAATGCATTGCACAAAGAAAAATGATTTTTTGTGGCCAATTATTCATGCTATTGAGACTATATATTGCAAATCAAGTTTAGACACTGCAGTTTATTTGCTGTGCTTGCCTTGAACTTATGTGTGGATATATATGTGCTACTCCTGGTTTCATAAATTATAAGGAAATAATGGAATTTTTGTCTATATTTTATTGTGGAATTGAAGAGCTTTTTTTTTATTTTTTTTGGAAAAATCTCTTATGTTTTGGTTTCCACAAGGTATAATAGACAACTATTGCCAAAACTCAACTCATTCGAATAAAGCGTACTTCCTCCGTTTCAAAATATTAGTCTTTTTTAGAAAATTTTATTTGTTTCAAAATATCTGTCACTTTCAAATATTAATGCAACATTGAATGCTTTTTTTTCACTTTTATCCTCACACTTTATTATTTATTACTACTTTACATAACATATAAAAATAAAATTACAAATCTCTATAAAAGGGTGACTTAGTCATTTCAATCATTTTTTCCCTAAAATCTAGATTAATTAATAGCTTCCTTAATTCATGTGTATAACCTTAAAAGACTGATATTTTGAAACGGAAGGGAGTACTATTTTTTTTAGATGGAAATAAAGCATACTATTGAGGAAAAAGAAAAGGAATGAGTCAATTTAATAGTGAAGTCTGAATCTAATTAACTAAAAGAAAAATAATAAATTTTCTCATCAATTAAAAAATTGAAACAATTTTTGTTCCATCCTTTAAAACTTACATAGTAGATGGTATAAATGAAATTCATAAAATCTATAAAAATTTATTTCTAAATCTATTAATTGTTGTGTTTGATTTAAGTCAAAAGTATAGTTATAAAATGGTTATAACTATATGAAATTCTATTAAATTTGGTGGAATTTACAATGAGCACTAAACTACTACAGACAAAAGTTTAATTATGAGAAAAATATCCTTAAATTTTTTTTATTTTAAATTTAGTATGAAAATATAAGAATTAATTCATTTATTCACGTTGAATTCATATGCAAATAAAATAATTTTTTATTGAAATTAAATTAAACAATGCCTTAATGAAATCAATCACTACTCTCATAATAATAATAATAATAATAACAATAATAATAACAATCATAGTTTCCTAGTTGAGCTATCAAGCATTTCTATTTTTATATATGCAGAGAGTCTAGTCATTACTTCAATGTATGTAAAAAGAAAAGCATGTGGATTTTGATATTAAATATAGGTTTATAAACTCTTAAGCATTTAAGTTAAGGTGTATAAACTTCTCTTAGGACTTCTAATCATTATTTATTTATTTTCATTTCTTTATTGGATTGGCAACAAAACGGATTAGAAATAGTTGCTAAACTATATTTTATTGCTTGAAAGCGTGGAGGTAGCAATAGCGTGTTGGATATGAGCTTTCCAAGAAGAAAGCTTGTATGAAGGCTTTAGGCTTGGGTACAATGTTGCCTTGTTGAGGACAAGCAAACCGTACTATTTCTAATAGTATTTACGGAGGATCGATGAAGATTTGAATCAAAACCAATTCTTTCTTTGGATACCCACAATACTTGGAAATGATTAGGGATGCATGCATATAAATTAAGAGAGAAAGATGAGTATGTAGCAACAAAATGTGGTTAGGTTAATTGGTGAGAGAATGAAACAAGAATATACCTTCAATTAAAGTAGACTAAAAATTGATTTAACTATTTATCAAATTTTGACAAAGTAATGAAAAAAGGCATGTCCATGTTCAGTGAGTTTTTTTAATATAATTAAATAGAAATTAGATATCTAATTAATTGTACATTAGATTTCAATTAAGGACCTGTTTAATTGAGCGGATGAGGATGAGGATGATGGATGGTGAATAATGAACCATGAACAGTTAAAAATCTACAACGTTTAGTTATATTTTTATAAATACTAACATTTAAAATCTCCATCAGCTATTTTTAAAAAATTTATCAACTATTTAAAAATTAACGGATGAAGTTTCAACGCTAAACACTAACTATATTCACTATAATCAAATTTTTGAAAACTCAAATTTAAAATCATAATTAAAATAGAGTAATTCTTACTTACAGTACGTATTCTTTTAGTGATTTGGAACGAATGCTTTTGTAATTTACTTTTTGTAAGTATATTGGAGACGAATAGGAAGTTTTTGCGAAATGCTTGGTAAAAAATAAAAGAGATTTTTGTAAAAAGTAGCTAAAAGTATAGTGGCATTGCGTGTAAGCCACAAGTGAGAATACGACCAAAAGAAAATCAAAACCGGAGCATGTGATGCTGAGGTGGAAAAGAGCCTCAAGGACTAAAAGTAAAGAGTAGATGCGTTTATGCGCAGAGGAATCTCCCCCCTCTCTCAATTTTTAATTTTCTCATTCTACTTCAGCAAATTATTGCTACTTCATTAGGGGGAGAAAAATAACCCACTCTTATTTATATGGTATTTTTAAAAAGTATATTTTCAATAATACAATTCTATTTTGTTAATATATCTTCATTATTAATTCACTTTTTATAATTATCCATTCATTAATTTTGTTAAATATTCATAATAAATATACGTTAATTAATTGGATAATGTCTAAATGATGATAAAGATAATTAATGTTTTGTAAAAACAAAACAACTATTTTAGGACGTCAAAACGAATAATAGCATATATATTCAGTTTTCACCTGTTTGGTATTGACACTTGACAGGTTTGAATACTTCATTTTTTAGGTACATTCTAAATTCATATTATTAAATTTTTATTTTTATTGATGAATTTAAACTTTTTTTTAATTAAAATTCCATGAAATGGTAAAATTTCATAAAGACTCGATTTAAATTCTTATAAATTCAATTTATGAACTGAATTTAAGTATCAAAAAAATAGACTCTTCTCAAAAAAAATATATCAAAAAATAGACTTGAATTGAATTCCGACTAAACCTAAACTTACACAAATGGCTTAATTCATCTAAATTTGATCATAAAGGAGTCTTTTTTTTAAAAAAAAAGTTTGAAACTAATAAAGTATCATATTTGACTAATCTCACAATTTCAAAAAAAATATAAACATAATTAATTATATAGTAATTGATACTTTTATATATGTGTTTATTAATCAACTAATGTTGATACAGATGATAAAGTCATTCTGATTTTAAGGAGAGTTCTCGAGTTCGAGTCTCGTATTCACTGAGAGAGAGTAAGGGGCTTAAATAAGCCACAATCAGGTGCCAATTTCCTCGCAGTGAATTTGTCTGGATCTGACCACTGAGGTAATACCTATAAAAAATGTGTTTATTAGTACAAAGTAAATAATTAAAAGAGATAAAATGAACATATATATATATATATATATATATATATATATATATATATTAAAGATAGAAAAGTATTATTTTTATTATCATGCAAAAGATTCTCTTATTGAGAACCCTTTTGTTAAGAGCTCCCACCGCTCATATTTTTTTTTCCTTTTCGGCACACCGTAAATTAAAAGCATTTAAAGCCATACCTTGACATGCTATTTGCTCTCATTATTCACAATGGACCCAACAAATCTACATTTGTAAGCTGGGAATTGCATGGATCCCATCTCATCCAAGACAGCATAGTTGAAGAAGAAAAAATTAAAACAATAACAGGAGAGAAACACAAAAATTAAAGAACTCAACGAAGGATCCAAAGAAAAGTCAGTAATTTTCTCTGTCGTCAGTAGTACATCCAAAATGTAATAGTTAAAATTAATTATGTCTCAAGACATTATCTATGTATTTTAGATTTTCAGTATCTCTTTTTATGCTGTAATATAACCTAATTATAATTTAGTATATTTATGACGGTGACAAGTCAAAAAAATTTATTTCAAAAGGATAAGTTGAGGGAGAAAAATGGCTAAATGGTCAAATAAATTCAAACCTTTGAATGAAATTGTAAATTTAACCAAACCTTTTAATTTTTGCAATTATCACCAATTTTCAAAAGTTCATTGCAATTTTAACCAAATTTAAAAGGTTAGTTGCAATTTTAATCAAACATTTACTAATGACCAATTAAATCAAAACCTTTTTATTGAAATGCAATTTTAACAAAAATTTTTAAATAAAATTACAAAATTTTAATTTTTAATAAATGTGATGGAATTTTATTTATATCTATTTAGATGCATGACAATTTATGAATTGTATAAAGTTTAAATGCAATTTAAAATCATACCAAAAATTTCAAAATTCGGTTAAAATTGCTTTTCAATCAAAATGTTTGGATTTAATTGGTTAAAATAAAGATTTGGTTAAAATTGCAACAAACCTTTATAATTTGGTTATAATTGCAAAAATTAAAAGATTTGGTTAACTTTACAATTTCGTTGAAAAGTTTGGATTTATTTTACCGTTAGGCCAATTTTTATAATCATGGAACGGAACTGCTCACACTATTCATTGCTCTTTAAGAAATGAGAGATTATTGTCCGAGAAAAGTGAGACGGAGTGAGGGACTACCACCTCAGGTTATTTCGGTTGTTGAAGGGCTGAAACCCACCCTAACCCCTGTCCCTCCCCTAACTTATAAGATGTTTATATTTAAATTGATAATTTTAAAAGGAAAAACCTTACATAGACTGAATTTTTATAGACCAAACTCTCATAAATTTTATTACTATTAAATTGTGGAAAGCATCAAGGACTGATGCACAAGGATGCTTGGGTGGGTTCTAACATCTTTGTTGGTCGGAGTATCTTTGAAAGACGTAGTCTCTCAATCCGAGAAGCTCTTTTCAGGTGGTTGTTTAGCCACCCTAGACAGTCCTGTTGGTAGACCTTTATCAATGATTTTTTTTCTCTCTTTTTTTTTAATTTTACCACTAAAAAGTATTTACGTCAAAAAGATTCGATTTAAATAAGAATTTCTTTATTTTCAAAAATGTACCATCAGTTAATTTGAATTTAAATAATGTAGTACTAGTTTTTTTTTCTTATAGGGAATAAATTTGTGAATTCTTAATTTCTAAGCTCTGTGTTGAGTGACGAGTGTAATTTGTAAACTTGCTCTTTTTTTTTTAATCTCTCCTTCCAAATTCATATGCATGTGCTATTAAATATACTATAATAGTAGTAGAATTTTTTTTTTCACATCTCTGTCCATACGTACTTGGCAATTTGTTGGAAATGTCAGAGGCGATTTCATAAGCCTAGACACCCACTTGTCACACATTAAGAAAAAAGCATAGTACAACCCTTTACTACGTTGCTAAGTAACAAGAAGACCTTAATTCAAACCAAAAAAAAAAAAAAAAAAGTAACAAGAAGGAGATCTCCAATCAACTTTTCAAAAAGAAAAAAGAAATAACCGAAGTCTAGGTCTAAGGTCTCCTTCCAATCAATAAAAAGAAAAAAAAATAAAGTAATTACAAGAATTAGTTGCAAGAAAAGTAAAAAATGCCACTACCATGAAAAAAATAAAGTAGTACTTGTAAAAAAGAACGAACCAAAAAGCTTAACTTTGATAAAAGCCATCGAAATTACATACGAGTCTTTGACTAATAAATAATAAACTTTCCATTTCCAGAAAGTTTGAATCTTCTTTAAGATTAATCAATGATTCTCCCACCAGCCAATGATATTTTATCACACTCATTAGTTGTAAATTTGCCATTTTCCAATTATACCATCAAACTCTAAACTGTGACAATCCAATAAAATTATGACACGTTGCAAAAAATTGTCCATAAACTTAATCATTCATTTTTTTTATTAGACGTAAAAATAAACAAACTAAAAAATCTCCACTAATTAACAACAGTATGTGTCATATATCTTTGTAAGATTAGATTATTATACTGACTGAAAATGATAACATGAAATCTCAAATTCATTCTATATTTCTCTTGCATAAATCTATCAAAATATAACTGTTCGGCCCCTAAAAAAAGAATCTATCTGTTTATTGAAATTTAATGGATGGCCAAAGGCAGATGGGAGTAAAATTTATTTTCGGTATATAAATAAATAAAATTAATAAAAGAATTATTTTATAGTATAAGAGTTTTTTTGGAAGTGTGTAGTATGAGAGTTAAATGCGCCCTCCACAATTATTTTTTTTATAAAATAATTAGTAATTATCATTCTTAGATTAAAACTTAGTATTTTCATTCATATGAATTCCCTTGAAATTTAATTGTGCATAGATATTTTTTAATTTTCATGAATTTACAGGAGTTAAAATAAAAACTTTTTATGAGGTGATTAAAGGTTTAATTGTAAAAAAAAAGGCTTTGCGAGTAAAATTACAATCTGTGATGCGTCTGTTTCTGTTCATTATCATCCTCATTTGTCATAATTTCTTTGGATGGATTACTCCAAACCTCTGAGTTTTTGCATATTCTACAACCATCCATTGCATTTTCTATATTATATTATTGTACTTCTATATTTTGAAATTATTATATTAAAAACTCTTTTTTTCCACATTTAGTTATAAAAACAACAAATTAAATGATTAATTTTATAAAATTAAAATGCACAATGGTTTATAAAATTTAAATAATTCTAAACTCATCTAATTTTTTTATTTAAATATAAAAAACAAGTCATTTTGCATTATTGTTTAGTTAATTTTTTATTTAATATTAGTCAATTTTTTTTAAATATTAAAAATAAAAATCTCTAGATGAATTTCAAAATACTTAAATTTTATAGATCAAAATGTACCTTTATTTTATCAAATTACCATTTTAATTCATGAATTAATAGCTAAAATTGTGTGAAAAGAGTTTTATAATAATTTTAAAACATGAAAGTAATAATATAATATTGAAAATATATGGGTAGAAGTTGAACATACCAAAAAATGGGAGATAATAATTCAACTTTTTTTTAAAAAAAATTAGAATTTTAAAGGACGTGTTTTTTTTGGCTAAGTAAAGGACGTGTTCAAATAAATGAGAGTGTACATCAAATTATAAAAAGAACGTCGGAGACTTCACTCCAAAGAAGAGAAATACTATAAAATTGATAGAGACTTCTTATTACAATTCCAAAAAGGCCTAAACTTGAAGTGGTGGTAAAGCATTTGATGCAGACCCAAAAAGAGACCAACTATAAAAAGTGGGTTCATGGATTTAGATTATTGTGCTGAATTGATGTAGCCCTGATTTGCTTTCTTAATTGCATACACTTACCTAAATGCACTTTACCAAATGATCATCAAACAACTAAAAAAAATTCATCAAATAATGAGGAATAAAAAATATAATTTTTTAAAATCAATGTATGATCATACTATATCGCATGAGTATATATTAGTTTGATCATACTATATCGCATGAGTATATATTAGTTTTAGTTAAAACTTTTATGATGTTTACATCATATTATCCTTTATATAAAAAAAAAAATTAAGAGTCATGGTTAACTGATAAAATAGCGTTTACTAATTTTAAAAATCGAGGGTCAACCTTAAAAGAAAAGTTTTTGAGACATCTAATATCATAAATAAAGATGCTTTGAACACGTTCAATTGATATCCTTTTGTTAAATTAAGAAATTAAAATTGTGATGATATGGCTAAAGATTCATACCAAAATAATTTAAAAAATAATAAAGCTCGCTTATTATTAGGCTCTAGAAAGTTTTATGCAGATGGATGACATGATTAGCTTGGTTTTTTTTTTAAAACAAGTGACTCAATTAGTTGATGACAAGTGAGATCTCAAAAGAAAAGCCACGTATTACTTGGCAAAACCAAAAAAAGATAGAACCATGATGTGGGCAATGAATTAAGGAATGCATTTCCTAATCAGGGTTTAGGTAATGTAAATGTAATGTAAGAAATGAGGTGAAAGATCCATTATGTATATATACGTTAGTATCGTTTTGTCTAGGGATGTGACATCCTTCTCTTCTCAATGGATGAAGATGATGCCATATCTCGCTTAACCTTACTTTCTTTGTTTATGTGAAATCTGCATCTACAACCTCTTTTTCTCGTTTGATCTAAAAATTGAGAAAACACATTGCATATTATCTTTATTCATTTTGTATTTTTCACCTTTCGATCTCAAAGGGCCTCAACTATAAATACCGTGCAGTTCGTAAAATTAACGATCAAACCCCAACGATTATCAATTCAAGATATATTTGAAAATTAAACTTTATCAAATTTAAATAATTATCAAAAAGTTTTACCGCAGTAAAATCTCTATACAGTTATATTATTGAAACTATATAAATTTTATTATTATATAAATTTTATAATTTAATAAAAATTTATTTATAAGGTGTAAATTGGGGGTTAAATTTTTTTAATTATTAAATAAAATTTATTTCATTATAGAGTATTCTTATATAGCTAACCGTGATTATCAACTTTATATGGAATTCAATACGAAAATGAGCCGACACACGTGTAATATTGTTTTCAAAAAGAAATAAAGGCATCCAATAAGAAATTGAACCGATCCACAGGCTGTAAAATCGGGCTGCTGACTCACTAAGCCAAACCAGTCTGGACACGTCGCCCATCAAGGACTTGCCGACTGGTCTTTTCATAGCTAGGGGTGCCGCTGTTTCTTCCCAAAGGTATTATTATGCCACTATGTTTATAGTTATACCATACCCAAGAAGGGGTCGGGTTTAAATTCGTATCGGGTTGAATCGGATCTGACTTTTATAAGCAAGTTCAAATCTGGCTTAAGTTTGTTTTGAATGCATCTTTTTCTAGCCAAACTTGGTTAACACATAGGACTTTTTGCATGTTCAAACTAAGTTTTCTCAGATTTATGTGCAGATATTACACTGTTAAAATTTAGAGTTCAAACTCATATGTAAAAATACAAATCTAAAAAGCACTCTAATTTGAATCAGAATTGAAAATGAAATGGAGTATTCAAGTCCATCCAATGAAATGTACCTGGATGGACCAACCCAATGAAGACAACAATTTTACTCTTCAAAAATCAAAAGCACCCGATCTTAAAAGCGACAAAACATTTTTCTTTCTTTCTTTCTTTCAATCCTTAAAAAGCTCTAAAGTATAAACCTCCATGATACCCATTTCTTTTCAATGAAAATGCTTCTTTAACTGTAAATTTTCTTGGAGTCTTTTGTTCCTTTTTCTTTTTGTTCCTGTTCTTTTTGGTGTGTGCCTGCATTTATAAACACAGCAGTAAAATTTTCTCTCCTTTATAATCTTTCCGTTGATTACATTCATGCATATAAATGATTTTTCGGATAACGATCAAAACACTCTAATTTATGTTAGTCACATTCAATGAGAAGTCTTTGTCTCTACTATATAATGAAAATGAAATATTTAGAAGGATAAATAATGCAAATCAATCTCTACATTAATAATACTTGACTATAGATCCGACACCGGCCAAGCAGAGATATTTTTTTTTGTGCCTAGTAACTAGATTAGTTGGTGTCAATTCCACATCTTAATTTTCTACTGAATTAATTATAATCGATGCATCATTATGTGGAAATTAATTTATTTATCCAAATACTATAAATATATGGTCCAATTTTACGCTTTGTTTGCTTAACAATTTGTGCAATGGAATGAAAATAAAAGAAAACAATGGAAGTGTAAATTCATTTCCATTTTTTGTTAACCAAAAAACAGTAGTAAATGAAAGAAAAAGAAACGATTCTAGTTTTATCTGAGTTTAATGTATAGCTTTATATAATATCAAGGTCGACCTTTTAATAATTTTACTCTTAATATTTTTTTCAACCTATGGAAATAATGGTTTTAGCCTTTTAAAGGATCTTTGATTTCTTTCTCTTACTTTTTGATCATTCAAACAATGAAATTAAAGAAATCTTATTTCATTTCATTTCTTTTCTTCCGATTTCCCTCAAAACAAACAAAACGTTAAAATGCCAAGATCTACATTTTATAATTTTGTTCATTTATCAATTTTACACATTCAAATTAAGAAAAATAATACGGAATTATAAGCACACGATAATGCCCGGAATTTTTGTTGGGGAACAACAGAAACTTCATAAGTGTACAAACAATATTGATTTACATTAAATGTTTTTATTAATTTTTTAAGAGCTAAAAAATTGAAATAAATATCAATTCCAATAAAAAAAATGACAGATAAAAGAAAAATAAAGCCAAATTTTAACGTTTAAAACAAAAATATGACAAATGAACCGCGAATAATAGAGTAACCATTTATCTATAATCCAGCAAAACAATAACTCTCGATTTATTTATATTATTTCATTAAGAAGAGTGGCCTAATTAAGCTTTTTTTACCCATATATTATTAATTAAAATCCTAGCCGCATTCTCTATTTTCTCTCTAAAAAGTTTATTAATATTTTTTTTCTTGGGGCTGTCGTTGGTCTTTTCATCGTTGATTAGCCCTTTTAGATCAGTTTTCTTTAGTTTATTTCAATAAATTGGGTGTTTGTATCCATCTATCTATCCATCTATCTAGGTTGTTTAGTCTCTCTTTTTTGAGAGTTTTATTTTGTCTCTTTTTATGTGAGTTTTTTCTCCTATTTTGTGGAAGTTTTCTTTTTCTCTTTTGTTGGAGTTCAATCCAGTATTTCAATTTAAGATTATTATTGTTATATTATAACATATGATGTGAATCTCCGCTATTTGAAAGATGCAGAGTTATCGAAGAGTTTACACAACAAGACTAAAGTCATGTTATTGAACTGAGCCGAATTGTCATTAATAATATAGGTAATCAGTCTTATATTAATGTATTAGATTATGGGTGTGTTTTATATGTGTCTCTTTACTTAAAAATTTATAATAGAGTTCCTTGATTTTAGTTAAACGATCAGCTAATGTCGTTGTTCATGAACTAAGTAGAGTGACGAATTCTACATCTGATTGTAACGTATGGTTGAGAAACACTTTCTTATTATTTTGTGAATTTAGTTTCAGATTATTAATATATTCTCTCATTCATTCAAAAAAAATTAAGTTTTTTTTTTTCCCGGGGAATAGCCTAAGCTTAATATAGCAATCCATTGGGTTGGGTCTAGCCCAAGGGTTTGATATGCAAAGCTCCACAAGTCGAAAAGGTAAAAAGTTTTGGTCAGGATAAAAAATTGAAATGGTACTAGAGACGGGTTCATTGAAATCGACTGGAAGTTCGGTTATAAAAACATTAATTTTAAGTTTTCTTGGTTACTTTTATCATTAAAAAAAATAATGGGTTCAGTTAAAAAAAAATTAAAGAAAATAATGGATTTTAACTCACACAGTTTAGAAAATTGTTTCTAATATTAACTCTCACAAGGACTAAAGTATAATTTTATTCTGTCGTAATTAATTAACATTCAATAAATTAATATTTCTACTGTTAGTTATCAATTTTAAGAAATAAACTTTGTTTATAATTAATAATTCTACTGTTTGATAAGCAATGAATTCTGGAAAATTATAATTTGTAACTATTAATTATTAGAAAGAATATTGCAAGCAATATTTAAATATATATAAGTAAAATAATTTAATCATAATATTATTGGCACATAATTATATTATAAGATTTTTTTATAGAGTATATTTTTTAGTTAATTTATTAGATTAAAGATTGAGCATTTAGTTGGATATTCAGAATAGTATGTATATATCCTAAATATAAGATTTTAAGTTGATACACATGCTTATTTTGAATATATTAAAAGTGTATTCAATTTAATTTTTGTAAATTTGATAAATCAATAATTTAGTACTTGATAATTTCTAGATCTATTACATGTGTTAATCATAAAAGAAACAAACGTATATAAAAGGACAGTATCTATGAGCCATAGTTTTTCTTTTGCTTCATTTCCATATATATAACTTGAGCTGAATTGAGCTCGATTATAATTACATCTATCTGTCTCTGATTTTTAAGAGTTATACTTGTTGGGAAAATTAACAAATTGATCTGGGCACAAGTGGCACAGTGAAAGTATGATAAATATTTATTTGGGAATAATAAAAATAAATGGAGGTGTTAAAATAGAGAAAATAACGGAGACATAAAAATTTAACGTGGTTTGACGTAAGTTTACGTCCACAGACAAAGGAAAAAAAATAAAATCCACTAATAAATATGAGGAGTACAAAATATATGGAGAATAACCTCACAATCCGAAAGCCCAAAAAATACCCAAATTGTGCTTATCCCTCAAATTGTAAAAAAATAAACTGAATGGACTAAACTGAAATTTGTACCCAATAGAAGGACTAAACACCCAAAAGCATTACACCCACACAAACTCACACTCACAACTCAATTGCCCTCAACCAAGCACAACACTCAAAAAAAAAAATGAAGAACACCCAACAATAGTCACAAGAATGCTTATTTATAAACAAGAGACCTTAATACTAAGGCAAACAATTTCCAATTTGCAATTTGTCAACTTAATCACATACCCATAAAGTTCCAATTTGTCAACTTAATCACCTACCCATAAATTTGGTGGCCATAATTTTTTACAATTATTTTTTTTTTTTCAAATGAGCTTGCTAATTTGGACCAAAAAAATTGAAATTAAAAAATTCAACAAATCTTCACCTTAATTTGAATTTCACAAATTCACAAAACTCCTTCTTAATGACAAATCATTTTCCAAATCCAAGAGAGCAACACAAAATTTCAAATGGTGTAGTCACGAAAATATCAAACTAACTATATGTAGTATTTACTGTCAAAAATACTATCTTAGTAGTTGGTACCCAAACACCACTAGCATGAAAATGCTTCTGAATTTACCATAAAAGAAGACAATGTAGCAGTTGCACATGTAATGACAGAATTTCTGAAACTCGTATAAACGGCCAACTTTGTAATACCCCGTATTTTTTTATTATTTTGTTATTACTATTTTTTCAGAAATTTTTTAAAAAATAATTTTGAAAATATATTTATTTATTAAGTAAAATAATATTTTTATATATACCTTTAGTAAGCAATTAAAATTATTTAATTTATTATATTACTAACGTAGTTTTTATTTTATT
>CANYLF010438152.1:0-21011 GCA_948193215.1 Bocquillonia castaneifolia
TTCTACTTCAGCGGCTACTTCAGATCCTACTATCCCTCCGACCTCTGGAGGTGCTTCTGATCCTTCCATCCCTCCACCACCTTAGTTCATTTTATGTTTTCCATGTGCATACAGTACTTTCATTTATTTTATTTGTTATTGGTTTATTCTTTACACTTTTCACATTTATTCTTACTTTTAGTACAGTTTTTCCATATATCATTTTATGATATATTATATACATTGACATTCACTAATTACTGTCTATTTTCAATTTCAGTTTCGGTTTCCATTTCGATTACGAATTATTATATCACAACTAAACCCGGAATAAATTCTATCACAAAAATTAATAATTAAAAAAAATTTTCAATTATGCTACAGAATTTACGACCGATTTCTCCGTTGCAGATTTTTTACGATGACAGAATCTGTCACAGATTCAGAAGCAGAAAAATGATGTCTGCTATGAGTTTTACGATGGATGTTTCTGTCGCAAATAAATTCTGCTACGGAATTATCCATCGTAAATTTCGTAGCAAATTCCGTTAAATTTTTTTTGTACTCTACGACAGCGCATCCTCCATCGTAAATATCCATCGCAGATTCTGCTATGGATCACATATTTCCGTCGCAGAAAATCTACGTGATGATTTTTGCAGGCGGCTTTTTTCCACACAGATTCCGTCGCAGATGCTTTTTTACGACAGAAAATTAGTATTCTGCGACAGAATTGGCCATCACAGAAATATAATTTTTTTTATGGTGATATAGCCCTTTAGGCTCTCTTGTACCAAATAATTCACTTACTCCAATAATACTTATCTGGCGCCTAGAGGGCCTCATGAGCAAGCCCCAGATCATAATCAAACTGTTACGGTCGCCCGGAGTGTCTCACGAGCACGCCACCGTATAATCATAATAATATAAATAGGATCGATGGTTGGAGTGTCTCACGAGCAAGCCCCGTCCTTTAACCCAAGTTAGTAACATACCTGACTTCTGTGTGCACACAGCCTGGTGACACCCACCAGGTAGCTCGTCCCACAACTATCCTCCGTCCACACATCAATTACAAATCACAAAACAAATGCATAGCGTACAACTCACAATATACAAACATTATTCACATTATAATATGAATACATATAAAAATATATAATCTCCACATGATATAGCCTATAATATTCATAATAACTAGTAATAACAGTTCTAATAATACTAATGTAATAACAATTCTAATAATACTAAGAATAATGATAATAATAATCATAATAGTAATAATAATGATAATAAAAAATAATAATGATAATAATAATAAATAATAATAATAGTAATAGTAATAATATAATGATGACAATGATGATAATAATAATATATAGAAATACAAATATTCCTAACATGCATTCTACGAGCAAATCATAAATGCGAAATTAACTCACAAGTCGAACGAGTGCCCCCCTGCGCCCCGGAGCTACCCGCTCTATCTCGGGCTCGGCTACTCTCTACAGAATATATCAAAGACTATAATTTAGATTAACAACGTAACCTAACTCCTATAGAACTCTAGATTTCTATTTAACGATTATAACTTATATTATCCACCTATAACTATAACGTATTATATCTTTTAATCCATTTAACTCGATATCACATTTTACAAGAAAATTCTATCAAAATTTCGGCAGAACCTCCCCTGTAAAATGGAGATCTCTCCACCGAAGTGGAGCCCATCTTGCAAATAGACAACGCTTCTATACTCACCAACCAATTGCCGGGCCTACCAATATACCCGGACTTACCAAACATAACAATTGTAACACAAACCATCATTATCCATTTTTATACATTATTCAACTTATCGCACTATTTATATCTATATATATACTTATTCAAGGTCCGATCAGTCCTTAATAGTCCGATAATAAAGCATCTCATTAAATGGTCTAACGGTCCTCTTATCAATTTAATGAATTCGGTTATTAAAATTATCCAATTTGATCTCAATTCGATATAATTATAACATATATTACATACTTATAACATATAAATTACCCAAACAATCAAATTAGATGTGTAACACGTAAAACGAGAAATTCCATAAACTATCATTTTGCTTCCAAAATTTTTAATTTAAAAACAGTACATAATTAGCCTATCGGTCATTAATTAAAGTTGTTTGGAATAATTTTCTGGATTTTTTAAAAATATTTTGTAGGTTTTCAGGTCAGGCCCCATAACCAACGCCCATGGCAGCGCGTGTGGCTCAACTGTCGCCGTGGGAGGCGGCCTGAGGTGGCCAAAGGGGTTGGAAAAATCACCAAAGCTACGCAACTACCTCCTAAGCTCGCTGCCACCACCCACGTGTTGCAATAACCACCTAAAACACGTAGATCTAAGCTCAAATGCCGTCAGAGCCGAGGAGAAGAGGGAACTCCATTCACCATCGATCCGGCAGTCTCAGCGTTTCAGTCAAGCATCTTCCCACTCTATTTCAGCTGGTGAGTCCATTTCTGGTGTCAATTGGAACCGACGGTGGCCGGAGATCATTGTTCTGTGGAGGCCGAAATCTTTGAAACTTTTGAAGCTTCAAACGTCTTCCACCGGTGACGGCTGCGACGATTATGGGTATGGATAGGTTTGAAATTGAACGAGCTTCAGTTTGGTTACTTGCTTGATGAAAATAGAGGCCGGAATAAGGTAAATCATCGATGAGAATAGGCTCAGGATACAGTGGTAGTTCAGAGAAAAGGTGGGTACTGTAGAAGTAATTGTCTGCTGAAGTATTTGGTGCAATTTAGCCCATCAGCTGTTTTAGGGCATATAAGATGAAGTTTTTAGATTACATTTTAGTCCTTTTCATTAATTACTTTTTTTGCTTAACTCTGTTTTCTCCCAAATTCTTACAGCAAACTCGGGAATATTTTTAACACGTCCATGCAAATTTTTAGCTTAAACGGACATCATTAACTATTCTTTTAATTTTTTGAGGTTAAAGCTTAATAAATCCATATTAATTAATTCCCGAGCTAGAAATTAGCTAAATCGAAAATTATGAGTATTACACTTTATCTCTATCAAGATCTAACTACAATTTCCCATAAGTCATAAAAGGATTAGAAGTTGTGTTAATTAATTCCAAATAGTTAATTATTGTAAAATTCCGATTTTAACCAAGACTGCACATAGCTTCTTATTTGTAACTCACTTTTTAGGTTTTTTACAATTTTCAAATAGCAATGACTTTCTTCATAAAAGTTGTAGATATCGATTTTATCTCAAATTTAGGCTTTTGAATCACTCAATTCCTAGTCTTTTAGCTCAAGTTATAGCCCATCGAATGTGTTGCACTTTCAGTCTATGAATTTCACATTAAAAATATGAATTTACTATGAAAATTCAATATAAACACTAATTTAATTTAAATAAACTATTTAATCACTAATTATACTTTAATCATAATCTAAATTGATTACTAAATAGACTTTAAATAATTAGTTGATGGCTATAGAAAAAAAACACCCAAACTACTAAAAAAAAAAATTCACGGTTAAACAAAATTTATATACCTTTTTAAATTTAGGTCTTCAATTCAATCGATGCTTTAATAAATTGAATGGTGGAGAAATTTGTGAAATTATATTCATTGTTTTTTATGAAGGAAAGAGAAAATAAATTAATCTCGAATTAATCGTTGAAGCACTTGTGTTTCTTCTCAATCATGGAATTTTTTCAGGGTTTCTTGTTTATTTTTAAAGAGAGAAGATGATTTTTTTTTCTAAATTTGGTTTCATCTATTTATAACTCTTAAGCCTTAATAAGGCTACCCACAAATCCTTGAATGATGAAGACATGTTTCAGTTAATTTCAATAATAAATCATTGTAAACTTCGGATTTCCCCTAAGACTGCATGCAGTGTTTAACTTGCGACTCAATTTTTGGGTTCTTACAGTCTCTAAACGGCCACGACTTCTTCATAAAGTTGTAGATCTTGATTTTTTTTCTTGAATTTAGGCTTTTGAATCATCCAATCCCGAGTCTTCTAGCCCAAGTTATGGCCCATCAAAGTTGTTGCACTGTTATACTACAAATTTGATGTTAAAAATCCGAATTTTCTAAGAAAACACAAACAATTAATATAAATCTGAAATTAATTTGTATAATAAAGTGAAATTTCACTAAATATATAATTTTATTATTAATAAACATCTTTTAATCCTAATAATATATATTTAGAATTTTAATTATACTAATTTAGAATTTTATGATTAAATATAACTAAATCAATATATATATATATTTTTTCAATTATTATGTTTTTAATATAATTTGAAATTTTAATTTTATTAATATATATTTTATAATTAATGAATATTTCTAAATCCTAATTGGCTAAGGATTTTATTTTTTATTAATAAATATATTCTAATTCTAATTACTTAAGGAATTTCATATTTTCTATTAATTAATTAAAATAATTAGTAGATGACTATTTAAACATATATTAAAATCCCTCAATAAGCTAATTAGTAAAGGGTAAAAGAGTTAATTTGACTATTTACCCCTTGTACTTTTATACATGTACTTTTAGATATAGATATATATTTAGAAGTTGAGGTTTCAATTCTCATTTCTCTACTTAAAAAAATAAAGTAGTGTACGTGCAGGAAAGAATTAAAATTAATTAATAAATGGTTAGATGATCTTGGTTTTACAATCATCAACAAAAAATTAATTATATGTATATAGAAATGATGTAAAGTCATTATAAAGAAAGAAAAAAAAAGTGTATGAAAAGGTGATTAAACTAAGAATCATTTCATGAATTAACTTACTTTCTACAGTTAATTGATCATGAAAATCATTACTTGTTATTGAATGTATAAACAAAATATAATTAAGGCTACGGAGAGTAATTAATATTCATAATACTGTATTATCACATGCTTAATAGTTTTTTTTTTTAAAAGCGTAATATTAATTTAATATCATGAAAACAACAAGAAATAGAAGTACTTCCTCAATTGGCTTTGAGATAAAAAAAAAAAAAATCAGTAATAATAAATGTTATTGATGGATTGCATACTAAAAATCGAAACTTATTTAACTTTGATCGATATGTCTTTGAAAGATGCTCCATAAAAAGGTAGAATAGGCTAGAATTGATCAGACCAAAACTCAAATCTTGATTGAACATCATTTACCATTTGAATCTTATTGCCATTAATATGTGGTGGGTTTGTTGATTAATTAATCAAATAGTAAAATTAAAATCTTAATCTCTAAATCAGATCCCTTGATGTCAATGATATTTAAGAACCTGTCCCACATAAAGAGTAAAAGTAGCTAGGTCATTCAAAAGTTTTATTTCTATTATGAAATGCCATCAACCTCATGTTTTCATTTTCGTGATTAAATTGCAAACTTATTGGGTTGGCAGTTTTAATATTCAGGACTAAATAATGTACATCAGAAATATTACCCACATGATCAATCCCTTTTATTCAAGTAGGAGATAGTAGATATATTAATATATATATATATATTTTCCCTCTTTGGTTGTAATTTTTTTTCTTTCTTAATTCATTGATTTAGTTAAATGTCAACTATTCAATTTTTTGCTTAAACGTCAAAAATATCCAATAATTATTCCATCTTTCCATAGAAGAATG
The DNA here is from genome assembly GCA_948193215.1 of Bocquillonia castaneifolia. NCBI lineage: Eukaryota > Viridiplantae > Streptophyta > Magnoliopsida > Malpighiales > Euphorbiaceae > Bocquillonia > Bocquillonia castaneifolia. Next base: position 5,653 of record CANYLF010438152.1, read on the forward strand.
AGATATTAAAAGGATGAGAAGGAACAACGGTAATTGCATTGTACTTGTCATGGTTTTCATTGTCGAAGGTCAGCTTAACTCTCCGGAAGGTTTTCAAGGGGGCTAAACCCTTGCCCTTTGATAGATTAGATCCTTGGTCCTTAAATTGAAGATTTGTATTGTTGCTTTCCAAGAGACCAAGGCTGTTTCTATTGACTCCTTCATGATGAGGCGTTTTTGGCCAAATTTGGATTTCAATTTTTGTTTTGTCCCTTCTAATGGGGCTTCTGGTGGCCTTTGTTTGACTGGGAATTCTATTTTGATTCAATCCCCTTCTATTCTTTATGGTGATTGTTTTGGCTAAGCATTGATTTTTTTTTTGGGAGAACATTTTATTCGTATCATCAATATTTATGGCAGCAATGAGGCTTATGAAAGAATTATTTTTGGCATTCTATCCAGCATCTCCTCAATTTCCATGGCTCTATTATTTGTGCAGGAGATTTCAACGAAGTGCTTGCTCCACATGAAAGAAACAATTGCTCCTATTTCACAGAATCCATGAAGGCCTTTAATGATTTTGTAAATGACTTTAATTTGTTAGATTTTCCTTTGTAGGGGAGATTTTTTACTTGGCAGAATTCTATTGCTAGATCTAAAATTGATTGTTGCTTGGTGTCGCCAACGGTTCTTACCATATAGCCAAATCTGGTTCTGAAAGCTGTGGAGAGAAAATTTTCTGATCATGTTCCTCTTTTTTTCTCTTCTGAAGGAGACATTGATTGGGTCCTAAGCCCTTCCGTGCCATCAACTCTTGGCGGAAGCATAGCAAATTTCCAGAATTTATTTCATCTTCATGGTCAGAAATTTCTAATCAATTCACGGACTACTCCACTATTGCTAAATTTTGTATTTGGAGAGGAATGCTCTCAAAATGGAATCGAGAGGTTTTTGGGGACCTCAAGTTGAAAATTGAAAAGATCCAGTCAAACATTGATCATATTGAGAAAATTTCAGATTCTAGAGACCTTTCTCAAGATGAGCAGACTAGTCTTAATTCCTTACATTCTAATCTATGGCATTGGAATTGAAAGCAGGAGTCCTTCTGGAAGTAGAAATTCAAAGCTAATTGGATCAAGCTAGAAGATCAAAATATGAGGTATTTTCATTCATTGGCCTCTTCTTATTACAAATTCAATCATATTTCTTCTCTATCTAATGGCCAGGAGACAGTGACAAGTATAGATGATATCCATGGGCTAGTGATTGATTATTACTCAACATTGTTCAAAGGCATTATTGAGATTTCTTATTCTCTTCTGGATTTGAAATTCAAAAAGGTCTCAGCTCTTCAATCTCAAGCTCTTATTTCTCTATTTTCAATGGAGGAAATCACTTATTCTCTAAAAACTTGTGATAGTAACAAGGCACCTAGGCCAGATGGCTTTAACTATTTCTTCTACAAAAAGGTTTGGCACATCGTCAAGGAAGACATTTTACTGATTTTTCAAAATTTTTACAGATATGCTACACTTCCAAAAGGATTAAATAGTGCTTTCATGGTGTTAATTCCTAAAATTGCTGGTGTTATTATGCTTAAGGACTTCCATCCAATTAGCATGTTCCATGGAGTGTCCAAGTTGATCTCCAAGCTTTTGGCTAACAGATTGAGTTCCATCCTTCCACACCTCATATCTGATACTCAGCATGGTTTTAAGAAGGGGAGACAAATCCATGAATGCTCCATGACTGCTTCAGAGATCATCCATATAGCCAAAAAAAACCATCACTGAATCCTTTTACTGAAACTTGACTTTCAATAGGCATTTGATATGGTGTCTTGGTCCTATATTTTGCAGGTTATGCATTCTATGAATTTTCCTGATGAATGGATTTCTTGGATTAAATGTATCCTTACAACAGCTACTTCTTCAGTTTTGATCAATAGGAGTCCAACCCCTCTTTTTTTCCCTAGGAAGAAGGGTTAGACAAGGCGATCATATTTGTCCTTTTCTTTTTGTCCTTGTAGTGGAAGGGCTTTGTCTTCTTCTGATGAGAGCCAGAAATTTGGGATAATTGCTATAATCAACCTTAATGATGGGATGGAGGACTTATCGCTTTTGCAATTCGCAGATGACACCATGATCTTCTTGCCCTATGATTTGGAGATGCTAGATTCATTGCTCTAGATTCTGCATTGCTTTGAGGTAATTTCTGGTCTTAAAATTAATTAACCTAAGAGTATGATTGTAGGAGTTAATGTCGACTCTCATTCTATGAAACTAGTAGCTAAAAAAAGTGGATGTGCTTTAGATAGTTTGCCTATGTCTTATTTGGGATTGGCTTTGACTACAACAACTTTATTTGTTGGACTTTGGGACCTGGTTGATTCTAACTTCAAACGTAGATTTTCTAATTGGAAAGGTAATCTGTTATTTAAAGCTGGCAGATTAACTCTAATCAAGTAAGTTCTATACAGTTTGCCTGCGTACTATATGTCTCTTTTCAAATTGCCTAATCAGGTGCAAAAGCAGATAGAAAGCTACATGATCAGATTTCTTTAAAAGAGAGACATAGCATCCAGAGGTTTGTGTTATGTTGCCTGGAATGTTGTTTGTAACTCTTTAGATCATGGTGGTTTGGGTATTATTCCTTTGCATCTCAAGAATCAAGCTCTCTTGACTAAATGGCTTTGGAAGTTTAGAATCTCAAAGGATGGTATTTGGGCTATAGTGGTTCATGCTAGTTCAGGGATCAATTGTTTCACTCCATATTTCAGTAGTTCTTCCAATACATTTTCTTCCTCATGGAAAATGATTTTTAGTGTAATAGTTAGAATTCAATCTAACTGGGAGTGTTTCTTTTCAAAGCTGAAATACTCTGTCCATTTTGGTAAGAATGTTCTTTTTTTGGCATGATGGTTGGATTCTAAATACACCTCTCTCCACTAGACTTCCATTGCTTTTTTCTATTGCATGCAACCAAGAAGCTTCGGTAAACTCTGTCCTCCATCAAGGTGCACAATTTAAAAGGCGGATCAGATCCATAGAAGAGAATGAAAAGAACCAATTTGATATTTTTATTTCTAAATGGCAACATAATCATATTTTAAATGGTTCTACACACCAAGATGAATTTTCTTGGTCCTCTAATAGGTCTTTTAAGGTTTGTGATTTTGCTTTCATACTTATAAATTCTCATGCTCCTAATTTCTCTTATGATTTACTTTGGAAAAATTTTGATACCCCCAAGATCAAATTCTTCCTATAGCAAGCTATGAAAGATAGGATTGCTTCAGGTTCCTTTCTGGCTACCAGGTCTATCATATCTTGGGAGAATAGCTTTTGTGACATTTATGGTATGCAAGAGGACACTAATCATATTTTTTGCATTATTCTCGAGCTTCTTCTGTATGGAACTCTATTCTTGGTTTTGTGGGCATTTACTGGATTATCTCGGAGTCACTAAAACATTTTTTGGGAACAATTGCCTTATCTTATTGCATCTAAGAGGAATAGAAAACTTTGGTCTATGATTGGGCATCTCCTAATTTAGGAATTATGGAAATCCAGAAATAGTAGAATCTTCACAGGAAAGATTGTTGGCTTGGATTCCATTCTTGTTTCTTGTATTCTTAGGAGTGTGATCATTTAAAAAAATTATCATACTGATTTTGTATATTCTGGTATTGATGTGTATAAAAACCCTGCTTGTATTTTTTCTAGGCTCTGCTCGGTCCGTAGCCATTTGTGTGAAAGTTCCTTGAGCGCTTGGGTCCTTGCCTCCTTGTGAGGCCTTAATAAAATATATATAATTTACCAAAAAAACCTATGTTTAAAAAATTGATCAAAGTTTAGACTATAGTAAACTATTAGGTCTTAAAACATTAAATGTCACGTGCATGCTTATTGACATTTTCTTAAATAGAATCTGACCTCAAGATTCTTTTTAAACTGTTAGTCATGTTTTTAGATTATCTTTATAGAGTAGGGTTGTGCAAGAACTGGACTGAACCAGAAAACCAGACCAAACTCGTGAATTTTGGTTTGGTTCTTGTTTTTGAAATTTTTTTAATTTTCGATGCGATTTGGTTTAGGATTTTTGTGTAAAAACCCGAACAGAACAGAAAAACTGATCGAACTATAGGCTTAATTCAAACTGAATCCCCTTCTCATCCAAAACTGAACCAAACCGAATGAGTTTGGTCTTATTCCTATATGCTTTGGTTTGATTCGGTTTCAAGTTTTAGAAAAAAATTGTTCGATCCGGTTAGGTTTGTAGCCGATGCACACCCCTACTATAGAGTCATATTAATATTATTAATGTCAATATTTTTTTTTAACCATGAGTGCAAGTCTTCACAGTTAGTGGTGTGCAAAAACTGAATCGGACCGAAAAACTGAACCGAACCAAACCGATTAGTAAAAATTGGTTGGTTATTTGGTTAAATGATTCGATTTGGTTTTTATTTTTGAAAAACCGAAATATATATGTAATATAATTTTTTTTTAAAAATAACAATAAATTTCTATGTATTCATGTAATTAGAATATATAATATACTATTATTTAGTCTAAATTTGATTCTTAATTTTTTTCTCCTTTTTTCTCTCTTGTTTTTCTTTATTTTTCTTCAATTTTTTTTAAAAATAAGAACTATTTTAATATTTCGGTTAAACCGAACCGAACAAAACCGATTTTATCTACTAATTTGGTTCAGTTTTTACTCCCTTAAAAAACCGAACAGTTTTGATAATTCAAAACTGAACCAAACCGAATTACTGAATGCACACCCCTATTCACAGTTATTGATGGGATTCGATCAGCGGGCCCAACCTTAAGATTTTGACTTTAGCTTTTTAATGTCTTTATTAGATATCTATAGCCTATGAAGTCAAGATTTTAACTTTTAATTAGCATCTTCTTAAGAGAAATTCTTATTTTTGACTAGCTAGCTAGAATAGTGATTTTAAAGTGATAAGGTAGTACTAAAAAAACCATGAAACCTCTCTTTATAACTCAAAACCCTAAATTTCAAAATTTAAAATTCAATGGCCATAACCCTGATGGTTAATTATCCACCTCGAAACACTATCCCAAACCTCTGTTCACAACCCATCATGGGACAATTCCACTATTTTAAAAACCTTCAGAAGATATGACATTGATGGTTCAGTTGTCTTGGCCAAGAAGAAAAACATTAGAAGAATGAACTTTGAATTCTTACACCTTTTTAGGAATCGGAACCCCTTCCATATGATTAGGGATATCAATTCTATTTTGATTAGATCAAGGAAAATGAGAGTCTTCATAGTATGCTAGATAAATTCATGCATAATGAAAAAAATGGTTAAAAAAGGAAGAAATATTACTTCTTATATTTTATACTATATATTATATGTTGTTTAAGATAATAGCAAATACATTAAGAAAAGAATAATTAAATGGGATGGTTATATTTTGTCCATTATGTTTTACTCTAATAAACCAAATGTTTCATCACATTTGAAGAATATATTTTTTTTATCTCCGTATCTTATTTTTATAACATTAGTTACATATTTTAATACAAATTTATTCATTTTTTTATTCTTAAGATATATATATATATATATTTAACATTAAAATATAGTATTTTTAATGATTAAATTAGTTTACAAAAATATTTTATTGTAAATTCTTGTTAGAACTTCTACAGGTCTATGAAGCCATTACCGATCGATTTTTTAGTCGATAATGATAAAAATTTCGGTCGGTAATTGACACTACCGACTGATTAATGACCCACCATTTTTGTGCTATTCCATTGGTGGGTAAAGTAATTACTGACCGAAAGACTGCGTCATCGGTGATTACCGATCACGAATGATAAAACTGTGATGAAGAAATTATGGTCAGTGATCGGTCATCGATTCGATCGATATCCTTCCCGAAAATTTGCTGATGAAATACCGATCAAAGGTGTTGGATTACCGTTCGTTGTTTTTCGATTGCTGATTATTGTTGGTGTTTTCCTAACGGATCACTGACCAAACACTGACTAATTATGGATGAACATTTCGGTCGGTAATCCGTCAGATAAAATTTAAAATTTAAGAAAACATAAAATAATATATGTACAATGAAAAAGATTTGGATAAAATTTTAAAATCACCGAAGTAATAGAAAATATATATGTGGACGGCAGGGTGTCTGCCCGCGGTTTGTGTTCAATGGTAATGGTAAGCTGACCCACTAATTTAGGATTTTAGATTTTTGGAAAATAAGTGGAGTCGCTACTTGAATTGCATCGGGACAGTGAGTGACGAATAAAACAGGTAGATTCCTTTGAAATTCCCATTCTTCATCATTCCAAATGATTCTGAGTTTAGAATGAGTCTTCCATGCTAGGCAAATTCTTATTTAATTAATTAAAAGGTCATTATTTAATACAGAGGACAAACAATAACAAAACGATAAATCAGCCAGAAAATAATATGGCACTGGAAGGATGAATGATCATCCCTAGTATTATTTCTAATTGATTCTTTATTTCTCCACATTTAGTCTAATAAAACTAACCCTGAATGATTGAGTGTTGTTTGTTGTATTTGGTGGGTTGCTACTTTTTTTAATGATGTTAGCCGAGTGGGTTTTTTCCTTATTTATTTACTTGCAAAACATCCACAGTCGGTTTCTAATACCTTTTAATATTACTGATGATATTAATGTTTGTACATTAGTCATTTATTTATTACCCGGAATATGATGGCAAAAATATACATACACCTTTACAAAAAGGAAAGAAGATATGATTTTCTACCAGTTTTATTGTATTAATTACCAAGTTTTATTCATTAAAAGTCTGATTAGTTAACTTGGCATATTATTCTATGTGATTAAAAGAAAAGTAAATAAAGTTAGAAGACCATACCGATCGACTAATTAACCCAGGAGAGGGCCAGTTAGTTGACTTTAAAGCTTTAGACAGTCAATCCATCACATAGCCTTCACCCTTGATCCACCAACTTGGTGATTCGGTCGAACCACTAAGGAATCGATTGAATCTTTGATTGGGCCAGGCCTAATGATAACAATAAGCTTGATCAATCGGTGCTAAAGTGATGGATTGGTCGATTAATTGATGATCTGGCCAATCCTGTAACATGGAGTCAGAAGCTTCCAGTCACTACTTTTACCTGTTTTATTATACCCCGAAAGAAAAGTAGAAAAAGTGATTGTAAACTTAATAAATCTTTTGGAATCTAAAATAGTTGGAAAGACTAGCTTCATACAGCGATTTTGAGCCCATGAGTTGAAACATCCTTGTGATCTATAACTTGAGTTATAAATCACCAAAGCCTTAATGGCCTCTTTATATCACTAGGGACATATACATATGATCAAAAATTAAATAAAGTCAGTTCATGATATATGGAAAATTACAGTAACATAAAGAGAAGTGAATGGAATATGAATTATGCTTATTCTGATTTATGGATGCTTTATGGATGGTAGGTTGCCCTCAAAGTTACTGAGTAGTACCACTCTTGGGTAGAAATAAGCTTCTAGATTAACGGAGTTCCCTCATTTAGAAACTAAAAGAAAGTTGCTTCAGAAACTTTTATGAAAATGCTTTAAGAACTTGCAGAGAAAACCATTTTTTCCTCTCCTCTAGCAGTTGTATTCTTCCTTCCTCCCTTTGTTGTTGTTCCTTTTTCACAATGTAAAAACTTAGGGTATTTATAGGAGAAAAATGAATCTTTTTAGTCTAACACCCTACATATACATGCGTTTTGTCTCAAAACATGTCTTGTCAAAGCAATGGATCAGTAGACTTTTTGATGATCAACCAGTTGAATGATCATCAAAGATTTAAATGAACCTTCTTTTAATAAAAATGGGCTTTGTCCAATTTAGGCCCAGTCCAGGGTTGAAGGTTCAGTCGGTTTATCAAAGAATCGATCAAATCTTCAGTGGGCCAGAAAACATATTTTAAAAATGTTTGGAAATCATTTTCAATCCTTCAACTCATTCCTACGAGAAATGGGGTAACCGAGTGGTCCAATTTAGACCGTATTCATCATCGGGCTCCGAACCTCTTCCACATACCTACATATAAAAATCAAGTGTTTATAGTTACCCTCGCTTTGTCGGAGTTTAGCAATGTCAGTCTATCAAATGAATAAACAAATGATAAAGCATATAAATATAAACGTTATTAAGGATATAGAAAAGGATACAGCCCGGGCGGTCGATAGTCGTCATTTAAGTGTAAGAGGTAGTTCATCCCCTGGGTAACAACATTACAGTTATCACTAAACTGGAGGTAGTTTGCCTCTGTGTAAGGTCTAGGACGCTCTCGATCAATCTAGATGAAGCTTCTAGAACTCTGGTATCCTAGAAGACGTTGAGGCTTCGCTCAGAGAAAGCCTACGATGTACCTAGTAGTGTTTTGCTGAACTTTTTGGATTATTACGGGATGGCTTACTACAGTCTGGACTTCTTAAGGTAACTTGCTATCGCCCAATCTTTTGAATTGTCAGAAGAGACTCGTTATCACCTGTTTTCATTATGGATGACTCACTACCATCTAGATTTGTTTGAATTTTTTGAAGGTGACTCGCTGTCGCCTAAATATTTATGGATTTTTCTGAAGGTTTGAAAATTCTAATTGAGGCCTTGTGTTGCCTCTGAAAAATATTATGGTCATCTATGGATGTTTTTGAAATTTGTTTGAAGTGTCAGGCAGAGTCTATTTTATTTCTGGACTTGGTTGTAGTCTTTTAAAACTTGTATTTGGACTTGTTTGTCACAAAATTTTGGATTCTTGGGCTAATGCACAGAATTTGAATTTTTAGGGGTTAAAGTGATAATTTGTCACCCCATTTCTTTTTGTAACCGACAATTTTCTTTTCCTCTTCTTCTTCTTGCATGGGTTGGCTTCATTTCCTCTTAAAATTTATTTTCTCTCAATTTTTGCCTTGATTGCTCTCATTTAATTAGGTTTTGCTAGCCCTGATTATTTCATTCTCATCTTCTCTTTTTCATCTTTTTTTTTTCCTTCTTAGCCATGGCTGACGGTGGAGCTCCTATGGAGGGCATTAATCCGAATAACCCACCAATTCCAGAGGTTGCACAATAGCCTATAGACCCTCTCAATCCGTTCTTAGATTTGTCTTGCTCCATTTTTGAGATTAATTATTGCGTTTACAAGCAAAACACTTGTGGGCTAGGGAAAGGAGTGTGGATATTCTTCCTTTAACCAATCTTGGAGCTCAGATGGGTTGCTATGCTGCAATTGATGTAAGTTTCCCATTACCCAGTGCTTTGAGCAAACTTTCCCTTCTAGAAATGGGTCCAACGTTTACAGATTCGGACAAATCTTCAATGACCATTCGGCCGAATCATTGAAGGTCCGTTCGATTCTTTGAGCCAATTTTGGTTAACCATGTTATGATTGTGAATGTGCTATGTATGACTGCATAAGGCTAGTGAAGTTCATTTTATGTTTTTATAGTGGTGTAACGATTTTTGTGATGTGTTTTTGTGACATTGGTTTTGTGTTATGGGGTGTACTGTGTGTGATAGTGTTTTTTTATTTAAGCAATGGTTTGGCCGAATGTTCATTCAGTGCGTAAAGTTTCAAACGAACAATTGTTGATCATTCATTCGCATGATCAATGATTTGTTCGAATTTGTATCCTAAAACTGTGCAAAAATCATTTTGAGCCCTAAACTTGTTTGTTTTTAGACTGTGACCATGTTGCCATGTGCAAATGACTGCTGTGCGAGTTTATGACCATGTTTGGAGGCCTGCAACCTCGTTGTGTGTGTGTTTCTTGACTTTTGCTTGTGTTCACACATTTTGTGTGTTTTGGCTTGCCGCCGTACTTATGAAATGTGAAGGTTGCTTATTATGATGATTTTCATTTATAAAGGGAATTGTCTTCCTACTTTTTCTCACTGTGGGAATTTCTATGCTTCCCGAAAGATATGGGATATGCTTCCAAAGTTCAAGAAGGTGCATGAGGTGGATCAGTTTGGCGACCATTATCGAGACTCTCCCAAATTTGTACGGGGTGAACTATACTAGTCATGTGGATTGTTCTTCCACATATGCAGTGATAGAATGATGGATGTGTAGCACTCACATCTTTCAGCTTCCGTGTGGGGAATACACTCTCACACCTGGAGCTTTTGCTGCCGTGACTGATGTTTGCTGTGCAGGCGAGCGGATACCATTTGATGGCGGTATTTATTATGCTTCCCAAAAGGACAGGGATGCTTATTTTAGGAGCAGGTTGGCAAATCACTGGACTTGCTAGATAATGGCAAGAAGATTGTGTACATCAGCATGCCAGAGTGGTTTGCGACCTTCTCGTTGGTCCAAGATGGTAGAAAGACCATGTAGATGATAGTGGAGCCTAACACCAAGGTTGGGTGTGATCAGATGGCCAGAGTGTTCCTTTTCCACTTATTAGCGAGCACTCTTTTTTGTGAAGAGACTTGCAATCTGTGGATTCACTTTGTGCCTCTTTTGTGATACTTTGATCTCATGGGGAGATGTAATTAGGAGTCTGCTACTCTGGCTTACTTGTATTCCTGCATGGATAAGATTTCGATAGGATACAAGAAGCCGAATGGATTCTAGCACACCATCCATTTGATTATATTTGGTCATCTTCTTTTCCTTGGCTTAAAAAGTAATCTCTAACTCTTGTTCACTTTTTCGATCCTCAGGTTTGGGTAATAGAGATGGGCTTCATCACGAACTTTCGTTCTGTTGGATTTCTCCATACTCTACCTTCTCTCTGTCGATGGGGTTCCTCTCATTATACTACCCCATACAATAGTTTGGCTGATTAAAATGAGTCCAACATTGATCCTAGTCCGTAAACTCGTGACTTCTTCATCCCATCAACTACTAGCCAATAAAGCTCATCATCAGTCATTTCCTTCCCCTCCAACTCCGCCGCCTTCTTCAGCTCCATAAAACATTCCTACAATACTCCAAAGTTATGAATTGATAGAATTAAAGTAAGTGAAAGCATATAAGTTAGGAATAAAGTAAATTATAGCAAATGTATGGGAAAGACTTAAGTGAAAGTAAGAATGACTTACATAGATCGCCGCTGATCTCTGATCAACAAACCGCGTCCTATCATTGAGATCTAGGTGCGTCTCCATGAAGACCCTGAATGTAGTAGGAGCCTCTCAAGTTTCAACCTCCTAAAATGGGATATTTCATCAGTTGTATCTTATTTACAAGTATTAAAACAAATTAAATGCATGGTTTATTTAAATATGTTAATTAATAACTTATGATAGTTGTAGCATGCTCAGCATATGATCAGCTCCCTCCTGTGTGTCGCGAAGGTCCTGTTCTTGGGCCAACTGGCTCACTCAGCTTGTTCCTCTTCGTAGTAGAGGGCCTGGTTTGATAAGCCTCCTTCACCCACTCCTCTTCCCAAGCCTTCAAGATCTTTGCTTGAACGTAGTTTTTCTTGGTCCTCTGATGCCTCAGGATGTAGAGGAAGTTGGAGTACCGATTAGCTACTTGTCTCTCCCAGGTCTGCCTAAAATGAGGATCAGGTACCTCCCATCTCCAGTTTTTCTAAAGAAATAAATTGTTAGTATAAAACAGGTTTGAAAGTAAGTATAAGTAAATAGAATTGAATAAATTACCGCAAACTCATCGATCTAAATTTGAATCTACTCCTTTGTTAGGGTGTTCCAGGTGTAGCCTTCTTTGAACTGCTTTTTCTTGAAGTACTTCTTAATTGCCTTGGATGTCTGCTGAGTAGGGTTCAATTTCCTATACAAAAACATCAAAGTGTTAAACAAATGAGAATAGAAGAACCGATAAATTAAAGATAAATTTAAAATATACTAACAATCCTTTGGCATTCAGCCAACAAAGCTGCTTCCCCTTAGCAGGGGGAGCATCAACTACAAGTGCTGATGAAGCTGGTGTATCCCCAGAAGATGGTGCAAAGATGTAGATGGCACAGAAGTAGCTCGACCTCTGCCTGAAGCTGGTGTAAGCACAGCTAGAGTCGAGCAAGTAGCTCTAGTCGCTCTAGTTGTCCCTGCAGCTCTTGGAGGTGTTCGAGGTCGATATGAAGGTCTAACCTCTGATGCTGGAGGTGGAGAAGGTGATGGAGGAGGAGGACTAATAGATACAATTGTACGACTGGATGGTGTGAGTGGACTAAAAGAAGATGACTGTGCTGTAGTAGAAGATGCAGATGAAGCAGTAAATCTATCACTGGGAGGGACTGAAATAGGAGGAGGAGGCCCTGTAGTAGTAATAGTTGGATGTATAGTAGGCAGTGGAGGTGTAGGAGTACCAGCTACATATTAAAATTTTAAAAGCATATAATACACAGGGAAGTCATCAATCGCCCATATCAATGTAGCTCTCAGATTAAAATTTTGCCCCCTATCATAGTCATAAGTTTGCACCATCATTTCCCAAAACTAATTCAGTTCTGCAATCAAAGGCTGAAGAAACACATCAATCCTTCCATTCGGATTCCTCGGCCTCGGGCATAAAATAGTAAGAAACATAAACTCATATTTCATGCACATACCAAGAGGTAAATTATAAGGAGTCAGAATAACAGGCCATAAAGAGTACTACTGTCCACTTTGCCTAAAGGGTTGAAACCCATCTGCACACAATATTATCCCAGTCTCACATTCCTGACTTCATTTGCAAATTCAAGAAATAAACTATCAAAGTGTGTCCATGCCAGAGAGTCCAACGGATGACACATCTTTCCATCTTTCTACACATGTTCCAAATGCCAACGTATATTACCTGCAGTTTCTGCAATCTAGGAGTAATTGGGAAGTAATGCATCTTCTTATAAGGAACATTCACCTTCTAATTAGAAGATCTTTTTCTAAGTGGCTTGAACTTGTCCTTTTTTGCATATCTTGCATGAAAAAAAGTTCACTATCTTCGGCCCAGTAAATCATACAATTATTCTCACAACAATCGATTACCTCAACCGGGAGGCCAATCCCCACACTAATTTCTTTGTGCTATAGAAATTTGGAGGCATCGAGTTGGGCTTAGGAATCATTTTTTGGATAAAGTTACACCACTCATCATACTATGCCTCAGCCATCTGATACCAACACTTCGATTCCAACATCATCATAGTAGCAGACAACGTTGAATATTTCTCATTTCCAGGCCAAACCTCTTGCTCAGTAGATCGCATCATTTCATAAAACTGTTGTGCTTCATGATTTGGATCCTCTTTAATATATTCCTGATTAAAATGTTCTTCATGTTGAAAATGATGTTCAGGCTGAAAAATATTTTGATACAACTTTCACCCCGCCGGCATCCATAATAATTCTCTGGTAAGCATTAACATTCTTATTCTAAAAACCTTCTACATTCACATTAACAGGGGGTATGAATTTATACACACTCGGTTCCACTTCACCATGAAAAGTCCAGACAATGTAATTTGGAACAAACCCCTTTTTTACCAAATGTTGTTTCACAGTCTCAATATCCCGATACAGTCTGTTTTGACATTTCACGTGTTTACATGGACACTTTATCAATTCACCGTTTATACATTTAGGATGTCACAGTGCAAACTGTATGAATCTCCGCTCAACCATATTCATCCAATCAACTGATATCATTCCATTCACAACCCATCCATCAAACATCCAACTATAATCCTCACTCATTTCTTTGACCTTCTTAACACAAGGTAAATGAACAAATTCAATTTGGAAAACTACATTTAATGAAACGAATAGTTGAGTCCTTAAATAAGTTTAATTTTAAGAATAAAATGGCACAGTGAGTTGAATATATATATTCAATTTATCATATCATTTTATTCTCATAATTAAACTTATTCAGAGCCTCAACCATTCAAAGAGCATAAACCATATTCAATTCACATTAATTTTGGGGTTGATATATGCAATGCATCCTAAAAGTCTGCCTACCTGCTTATTAAAGCAAGCACCCAAAGGTTTGGTCTTATCTCGTTTGTGAAATTAACATCTATAACTTATCACGATATATGAAAACAAAAAAAATCTTGGGCAGCCTTCTGTCGTGTTTCTCCAGATGCACGATTGATTATATATGTCGAATAATGTATAAAATCAAATAAATGATTCGACCATTACTCGACATATATAAAAATATGCATCCAGAGAACAACTAACCATTAAAAGGCACCCGAAATTTTAACCGTTCTCATATATTTCAACCATGATAAATTAAATAAATTTCAATTTTACAAACTGTCCACTGGGACAATCCAATATCCTAGAATTCCATCTAATGATACTGGATGAGAATTCTACGGTTTCACTACATGATCGAATTTAAACGACTGGTAACAGTCGTTTTAAATTTAACTTTAAAGTTCGTTATACAATTTTACTTCCATTAGATTGAATTATGTTATCGATCGATTTATATTTACAATATTTATTAAAATATAGTGAACTTGATTGCAAGGATGATGCAAACCGAGTAATATATTCAATCGGTGTAAGGAAGATGCACAAGAATAAGATTAACGTTTCAATTGACTTTATTTATTCGTTGTAAGGAAGATGCGAACGAATATCTCAAATTTTTAATAAATTTTATAAATAATGTTAAGTTCATATATTTTATAATCAAATTATTTCAATGCAATGAGGGTGCAATTGAAAGACCAATTGATTTAAGTTCTTAATTGTGTCACCTATAGTCTCTAACCTATTATAAATATAACGTTAAATCTACCAAAATTTTGACAGAGTGTCCCCTATATCTAGACGTATCTCCCCATCAAATGGGGTCATTCCTGAAAAAAATACACTTCTATACTTTCTCACAATGCTGGACCTACCACAAATTACCCAGACTCAATAATCACAAATTTCACAAACCTAAATCTAGTAGCACGTGTATATTCACCAACCTAAATCTAGCAGCATATGCATATTAACCAACTTAAATCTAGCATTTCACATACATATTTAACAAACTAGATCTAATAGACATGCATTAATTCAAAAATCTTAAAGCTACCCAAACCATTTATTTAATTAATATTCCTCACAAAGTTAGATAACTTACTTGATTAAATGTGCGTGCTGTAACATCCCCAAATTTAATTACATGCATTAGTAGTTAATTGGCATCATTAGTATGTTTAATTTTGTTAATTGTGGTTAATTCATTGATGATTATGTGTAGGAGGGGTGTAATTGAAAGAAAATAGTTGGAGTTGGTTATATGGTAGTGTTTGAATGTTTGAGGAGCTATTGGTAAATTTTCTTTAATTTTTGATTAAAAGTCAAAGATTATCTTTTGGTGACCAATAGGATTATTAATGTGGTTAATTTCTATTAATTGTG
>CANYLF010438232.1:0-11127 GCA_948193215.1 Bocquillonia castaneifolia
CATCGATTAAAAATTGAAGACCTAAACTTAAAAAAGTTTATAATCTTTTTATTTTTTAACCGTGAATTCTTTATTTTTTATTAGTTTAGGTTTTTTTTCTATAGCCATCAATTAATTATTTAAAGTCTATTTAGTAATAAATTTATATTATTATTAGAGTAGAATTAGTGATTAATTAGTTTATTTAAAATAATTCGAGTTTATATTTAATTTTCATAGAAAAATTGGGTTTTTAATATGAAATTCACAGCTTGAAAGTGCAGCACACTCTACCGGCCATAGCTTGAATTAAAAGACTCGGAATTAAGTGATTCAAATAACTAAATTTAAGATAAAATCCATACCTACAACTTTCATGAAGAAGTTGAGGCTAGGTGAAGATTGAAAAAACCTAAAAAGTGAGTTACAAATCAGAAGTTATGTGCAGTCTTGGTTGAAATCAAAATTTTAAAATAATTAATTATTTGGAATTAATTAACATAACTTCTAATCCTTCTAAGACTTATGCAAAACTGTTGCAAGATCTTGATAGAGAAAAAATTAAAACAATGAAGCTGATTTAATAAATTTTTTCATCATTCATTCAAGCTATTCAAGTATGGATTGAAGATTTAGACCTAAAATTTAAAAGGTATATATATGAATTATATGTTTTTTTTATTAGTTTGAGTGTTTTATTTTCTATAACGATCAACTATTTAAAGTCTATTTAGTAATCAATTTAGATTATGATTAGAGTAGAATTGGTGATTAATTAGTTTATTTAAATTAAATTAATTTTATATTGAATTTTTTTTGTAGGAAATTCATATTTTTAATGTGAAATTCGCAACTTGAAAGTTCAGTATATTTGACAGGCCATAACTTGAGCTAGAATACTCGAAAATTGAATGCTTTAAAAGCCTAAATTCAAGGTAAAATTGACATCTGTAACTTTCATGAAGGAGTTGTGGCTATTTGAAGACAATAAATACTTGAAAGGTGAGTTACAAATCAATAGCTTTATTTTTCTACCATTAATTCTATGTTTTTGCTTAATTTGGGTATTTTTTTTTCTTATAGCATGACCTAATTATTTAAAGTTTATTTAGTAATCAATTTAGATTAATTATGTTCATTTTAGAGTAGAATTAATGATTAATTAGTTTATTTAAATTAAATTAATAGCTATAACTTGAGCCTAAAGACTTAGAATTGAGTGATTCAAAAGCCTAAATTCAGAAGAAAATCAAGATCTATAACTTTTCATGGAGAAGTCGTGGCCATTTAATGACTGTAAATACTTGCAAAGTGAGTCACAAATTAGAAGTTATTTGATATGCAGTCTTGGTCGAAATCTAAATTTTAAAAGGTTACGTGTAATTAATCGAAATAAGTTCTAATCCTTCTCAGGCTTTTGGACAGCTGTAATTAGACCTTGACATGTATAAATATATCAAAATTAAAATTGGAAAAGGGTTGTTCTTCTCTATCTAAAGAAAATTGACGAAAATTTTACGAAATTTTTCATCATTCAAGTTATTGAAGTATGGATTAAAGATTGAAGATCTAAAATTAAAACGCATGAATTGAAGATTGAAGACTTAAAATTAAAAAAGGTATGTAAATTTTTATTTTTGTACCATAAATTTATTGTTAATAAAATAATATAGTTTAGCTTAAAAAGTAAAAAAAGAATGCTTTAATAACATACTTATATCAATAACGAACACCACGTGTAGCGCAGGTGAGGAAAAACTAGTAATATATAAACGCATGATATATGGAGATAATTGTAATTAAGGGGAGAGATCAAATTTAGACCAGTTCCTTGTCAGTGTCGAACTAGAAGCGATAACGTAATTGACTTGAAAAACTAGAAGAAATTAAATTAAATTAATAATATGTTCTAGTAAGTTTCAGGGAATATTCACATGTCTCTAGTTAGGAAAATTCAGTGCATGTTTTTATGTGATATTCCAAGACATTTATCAGTTTAAATTCAACCAACTTGATCAATTAAAGACACAATAGTCTTCAGTTATTTTAATTAACAAATAAAGGTTAGATTGTTATAGGCCAGATGGATACATTTTTATCCTTTTCTTGGATTGGAAGTACTCTAAAATAAAGTTGAATATATATGTGTATGTGCTCTTGCATATATATTACATTATAAAACTGATCGATTTAAGAAATTCAAGAAATCCATATTTTGTATCAATCTTTCATCTTATGAAATATGAACCTATAATTTTGCTCATATTCCAAAATATTTAGCTTACAGGATTGGGAATTAATAGTAGTTGGTTGCAAGGAGATAAAATGGCTCCACCAAAAAAATCATCAGAAACTAGCTACTGAATTATACACACACATAATATTTTAAGGAGCCTGATGAGCAAAATCTTGAAACTATGCTATGATTTCTTAGTATTTTGAAGTGAATTTTTCTGTATTATATATATAAGAGGGTAAGTTAGTTGGGAGATGAATTTTTCTTATTGTGTACACAATTTTTTTAGTAATTGGATTTGTAATACAACTACTTTGTAAAGTTATTTAACAAAAATTCACCGTTATATAACATTATAGCATGTTATGGATGTTTTTTTTTTTTTTTTTTAAGTACAAGAACTATATTCGGTACTAAAATTGAATATGATAACAACTTTTCATGCATAATGTGTATAAAAGGAATGAATTTGGCCCACAATAACCGACCCTATAAATTCGTTGCATAAACATTGAATTGGCGAATGATTTTCCAATTTTGAGGAGGATTATTTGAAAATGAAAGCAATTAATTTGGTTCCATACTTGGAATGAAAATGATAGTCACAGTGGTAGACTTCATTGACTTTGTTCAGCTCGAAAATAATCTCAAAATTAACAATATATATATTCATCAAGTGCTCCGAAGGTGAGAGACCCAAATTATATATGAAACAAATATGAAATTTCCATAAAATAAATATAACATTTATACTATTCATTTTCTTTTTCTTAAATCATTGCAAATAAAACATATGTCATCTAGGCCCTGTGATAGTTACCTGCTTACAAGATCTACTGTATCTATGGGCTTATTAAAGTAACCAATATGTTCCCACTCAAAAAAAAAAAAAAAAAGCATATTATATGTTCAGACCTTCAATTCAAGAACAACTTGTTTAAACAGGTCCAGTTAGGCTACATCTCCGTTCCTAAGGCTGTCCAACCGAGCTAACTGAGTTTTAAGGTGTTTGAAGTTGGTTTACTTTTCCAAACGAGCTCACGTTAACTTTTAGATTTATCCGGGTGTAAATGAGTTGGATTACACGTGAGTTACTCGAAATCAACTCGAAAAAAGCTTGAGATCGACTAGAAAAATTTGAATCAAGCTCGAGCTTTACACTGTTTTAAGACGAGTTGGATTTAAATTTGAGTTGAACACCACTATATTCACATAATGTTCACGGGCTTAAACGTACGTTATCGAATTTAATTTTTTTATTTAGAAATCTGAATTAAAAATATTATTTATTTTAAAAAAGTAATATTCATAATTTAAAAAATATATATATATATATAAATATATAATTTATAATTATAAATGTAATAATAACTAGTTTTGATAATTAAAAAAATCATATTTATTTTATATTTGTAAAATTAATATGTAAGTTCTACATATTATTAGTTAGTTTCAATAAATTTTTTATACATGTAAAACTGTAAATATATCTCAAATGAATATATAAATTAATGAATAAGTTCACGAACTTTTAGATGAGAAATTTCACGAGTTCTTAATCAAGTTGTTCATGAAGGTAAACAAGTCAATAGAGCATCTTGATATTCAAACTTGGCTCTTTTAACTAAACAAATATAAAATTGAGTTTAACCTTAAGCCAAGTTCATTAACGAATCAAACACCAAACTGTTTATGGGTAAGTACTCGGCTCATTTCTATCATTTTCATAGTGAAAAAAATAAGAATATAAATATATACTACTAATAATAAAATCAAAACATGAGTTATAATAAAAAGAAAACTAATTTGAACGAATCAGTAAATTAGTTATTTATATTTTTTTAAGTTGAAACTAAATTAGAGTTTAATGTAAATAAATTCTAGAATAAATATATAGCGTATAAATAAAAATTTAATTGTTGCATTATTTTATTCGGTTCTTGAAATTCATTTATAATTAAATCTAATGATTTTTATTTGAAAATGAAATAAATCTCATAATAAAAATGATTAAACATTGCATGTTTTTTATATGGGATTAAACATTGCATAAGTTATTAATGGGAGATGTAAGTATTTTATCTTTTAATATTTGGATAATAATTCACATGGACTGCCGCAAAGTGAAGAATTGGCAAATAAACTAAAAGAGTTAAGTGGAGTTCAAATTGTATTCAAAATCAAATTTATTAAAGAACAAATACACAAAGAGGTAAAGAAATTGAACAGGAACCATCGACCACAACGTCCTTCTCTGACGTAGAATTCAAGAAATTCCAAGAAAAATAAAACACTCAAAAAATACAGTTTAATTAAATATATGAACATATATATGAATTAATTAATATATATGTACATACATATGATATGATATCTCTCTCTGGATATCTTTCGACTTCAACTTCAGGTATAATGCCTTTTTCTTGTTGTTATTGTTGTTAAGGTGTCATACATACATATAATAAGGTAGTTGTTGTAGTAGCATTAGTTGATTAATGATTATGATTACCTTCTTTTTCACGTTTGTTTTTTGTTTTTTTGTCAATTATCAGTTTGCTTTTGGAATTATAGTGTAAATCTTGATATCAGCGTTTAGGAGGAGATTGTGGGGTTTTAATGAAGATGCTGCTTTGGAATCACTGACAGAAAAAAAAAATGAAAAAATGGCTGTGGGGTGTTCTCATTGGATCCTTCTTCATGTTGCTAATTTTAAGAGAACTTTTTATGAAGAATGAAGTAGAGGAGGGCAGTTCATTGCAGGCTCATCTTCCTGTCAATGCGTCTAATCCTTTTGAATGGATTGATCCTGATGATCCACCTTCGTTTCGAAGCCCACAACTTGTCGCTGATGATCGAGTGATTTCTGCAGAAGCTGTAGTCTCTAGTCTTTTTATTGACAGGAATTTCTCTGATACAGTGCAAGCTTCTTTACTCTCTTGGAATCAAATGAGATATTTACTCAACAATTCACAACCTTTATTATCTAATGGAATGGCAGCCATTAAGGAAGCCCAAGTTGCATGGGAAACCCTTATGGAATCGGTTGTTAATAAAAAGGGTACTAATGAAAGTTTGATTAATGAAGCGAAGGACAAAAAATGTCCTAATTTTGTCAACATAATGAATGCTACAGAATTTGGTGGTGGTGATAATGGATCATATAAGCTTCGAGTACCTTGTGGCCTAATTAAGGGTTCTACAATTACCATAATTGGCATTCCAAATGGTCTACTTGGTAATTTCAGAATTGATTTATCAGGGGGGCAACTTCCAGGAGAAACAGAGCCACCAATTGTTCTACATTACAATGTGAGACTTTTAGGTGATAAGTTAACTGAAGATCCTGTGATTGTTCAAAACACATGGACTCCAGATCTTGATTGGGGTGGTGAAGAAAGGTGCCCTACTGGTGATGAAGATGATAAGAAAGGTATTGATACTTTTTCTCATTTTAATATATTTTTGCAATGTTTCAAAACATTCTGATATTATTTTTATGTTTGAGGCTTCTTTCTTTATCTTATAAATATGCAGATGATGAGTTGAGCCAGTGCAACAAAATGGTGGGCAAAGAAGATAGCAAAAATTTTGCAGCAAATAGATCATCAAACAGTTCTATATGGTCAAGGAATTACAGAAGTGGAGGGAGGAGTCGGTATTTTCCATTGAAGCAAGGTCATTTATCTGTTATGACACTTAGGATGGGAGAAGAAGGGATTCAGATGACAGTCGATGGAAAGCACATTACTTCTTTTGCGTATCGTGAAGTATTACTCTATGTTTCATTAGAATTTGCAATTAATATTTGATTAGGTAAATACCATTTTTTTTCTTAATTCTGAGGGTTGATTTTCTCAGAATTTGGAGGCATGGCTTGTTAGTGAAGTAAAGATATCTAGAGACCTGAAATTAATTTCTGTCCTGGCAAGTGGCTTACCTTCATCAGAGGAATCAGAGCACATTGTTGATTTAGAGTCACTAAAATCAACTCAACTGCCAAAAAACCATTCATTGGATCTCTTCATCGGTGTGTTTTCTACAGCCAACAATTTTGAGCGGAGGATGGCTATTCGTAGAACGTGGATGCAGTATCCTGCAGTTAAAACTGGAGAAGTTGCAGTTCGTTTCTTTGTTGGTCTGGTCCGATTTACTTCACTTAAGTTTTAGATTTTTGAAGCCCCTTTTACTCTTCGATTTATAACAGAAAATGTTTTACTATATTTGCAGCATAAAAACCAGATGGTGAATGAGCGCCTCTGGGATGAGCTACATACATATGGAGACATTCAGCTGATGCCATTTGTGGATTATTACAGTCTCATAACCTGGAAGACAGTAGCAATCTGTAGTTTTGGGGTAATTTAGTTATAGGAATTTGTACTTTTCGGGTAATTGAATTGAATTCTGATGTTTTTGTGCAAGTAGAAGACACTGTATTTTGCTGTCTTGTTTTTTGACAGGCAGAAGTAGTTTCAGCAAAGAATGTGATGAAGACAGATGATGATGCATTTGTTCGAGTGGATGAAGTATTGGCTTCACTGAAAAGAATAAATTTGAGTGAGGGACTTCTATATGGTCTGATCAACTTCAACTCCCAACCTCACCGGAATCCTACAAGTAAATGGTACATCAGCCCTCAGGTAACTTTCTGTGCACTAGCTAACTATAATGTACTCTCTCGGTCTCAAAAATAAGTATCATGAATTAAGAAAAACAATAAATATCTTATATTTTTCCATTTTTATCCTTTAATTAGAATAAGAGAAAAGGTATTGGAATTTAGCAACCTTTTCACATGTGTCTCAGGAAAAAAAGTTGCTAAATTTGACCATTTTTCAAAAATTAAGAAAAATAATAAATGTCATATATATATATTTTTTTTCATTTTTATCCTTTAAATTGAAACAAGAGAAAAAACATTAGAATTTTCACATGTGTCATTAATAAAGACGTATAAAAAAAATTAAGTGACCAATATTAAAATTTAGCAACTTTTTTGAGACATAAAAAAGTGTTAAATTAAGCAAGTTTTGTGAGATAAAGGAAGTATATGCTAACGGTCCTGACTCATCGGGGCAATCTAACATGGAACACCAGAAAAAAAAAAAGTCTCATGCTAATTTTTTTGGGATGAAAGTAATTTTTTGATAGATGTTTTGCCTTTGCATTGTGAAGGAATGGCCTCAGAGTTTTTATCCACCTTGGGCACACGGCCCTGGCTATGTGGTATCAAATGACATAGCAAAAGCTATTTATAAGAAGCATAAAAAGGGCCGCCTAAAGGTAAGAATTCATGGCTGTTGACCTGCTGCCTTATTTATTTGTGAAATGAGTTTATTTTATATATATATATATATATGAACCACCAATAATTAATGTGCAGATGTTCAAATTGGAGGATGTTGCAATGGGAATGTGGATAGCAGAGATGAATAATAAAGGGGGTTGGAAAGTAAGTTATATTACTGAAGATAGGATCTTTAATGAAGGGTGCCAGGATGGTTATGTAGTTGCTCACTATCAAAGCCCTAGAGAGATGCTCTGCCTTTGGCAGACTTTGCAAAATGGAAATGAGCCTGGTTGCTGTTCAGGTTAATGATCAAAACATACACATCTCTAGGGCTTCAACTTGTAGCTTTTCAAGTAGATAAGTAGTTTAGATACACCAAAAGAGAGGATCAGGACCCTAATTTATTGAAGTAAGACAAGGCTCAAAGCTGAGACTACAGTTTTGGTTTTTATTGCACACATATACATAGTGATCTGTAACAGGTATTTACTTTGGTGAGAAAATTCTACATTATATTCATTTCATTTTTTTATCGACCAATCTAACTTACTCAGGTGTAAGGTAACTCCCCAGTCCCCACTAAAAAGAATCGCATGTATAAGAGTCATGTGAAAAGAAACGAACGGAGTTATTCATACACATATTTGGTAATATATTCCTTGACGATGAAGTAATCTTACACCGAAGGAAGTAGGGTGGGTTTTGCCTATTTTTATACAACTTTTCAACATACACTAATTTTTTTAGATGTGTTGAGAATAATCAAAATATTCATAGAAAAGAATGTCTGAAGAGCCAATTGCTGCTCTTGCATATTGTTGTACATATGTAAAGGAAAACTGGCTAACTTAGCCATATTTTCTTTTGAATTAGTTTTGACATCAACATACCGCTATCTTAAAAAGTTTTGATATGATAAACAGTAACAAGACTGTCAAGAAGTGATGTGCAAAGGAAAGAGGTAAAACAGGAACCAAGGAGGAAAACAAATTAACTAGCTATTATAAATCACTATATGTGAACTCGATAAACCTGAAAGTTAACAAAAACTAACATTTTTACATAATATGACTCGTTAATCGTTGTGCATTAATAGCAATTTTTGTAAAAAAAGGCATTTTTTGCCCATATTTATAGGTCTTTTTAACAATAATACTTATTTTAGTTGTTACACGTACCCAAAGCTCATTAATAGGTTCCATTTTATAAAAATATTAGATTCTTCTCACTTTTATTAGAAATAAGGGTATTTTTATACCATTTACAATTTTAAGAATTAAAATGGGGCACTTTCAAGTTTAAGAGTGTAACTGACATTTTCTTTATAATTTAGGGGCTTATTTATACCTTTCACCTTTTTTTTTTATTTATTGCTCCATATTTTATGGTCATGTAGATTTGGTCCAATGTCATAGAATTAGGTTAGTATGGCCTACGTTCTTGTTCTTTTTCTTCTTCTTCTTCTTCTACACTTCATGTCAATCGTGTAAGCTCAAATGGTGAAAAAAAAATTAGGATATTTCCCGGTGAGCATTTGCCTCCTACATTTTACTTTTATTACATTAAATATCTTTTTCTATCATTTTATATTAAACTAGTATTTATAGTTAACAATAAAATAATGATGTTATTATTGTTGGTAATTGGATCGGGTTGGGCCACCCATGACGGGTTGATCCATATCCAGATCCATATAATTATTAATATGTAAAATTAATAATAGTAAATAAATAAATTAATTGTTATGTGCAGTTATATTTTAAGTGAAATAACTGCACTAGCTATTGAAAATATGAGAACGTGAAAAGGAAAAGAAAAAGTTTTTCACATACAACTGAAGAGAATTATTTTCCCAAAAACAAAAGATAGAATATCTCTCTGCATAAAAGAATCTGACAACAATCTATAAGTGAATTGGGTTGTGGATCATAGTGTTTCTCCATTGTGATTAACACTTGGCTTGGCATTTTCAATCAAGAAATTGTGGAAACATCAAACGTAAGTGATCTATCCTTAATCTTATTGATTGATTGGAAATTAACATTGGTATCAGAGCCTTAATGATGTTTCTCAATGATTGTGATTGAATTTGATGATTTATGGCATGATTATATGAATATTCATCATATATAACAATCTATCTGTGATAGCACATTGGGTGATTTTTCTTTATTTATTGGTTATGTATCTTGTTATTCCACTTACATATTTTTATAGTACGTATTGCAACCTTTAAATCGATATATAGAACATAAAATTGTGAGTTTTGTAGAGAAAGTTATGAGTTTGAAAAGTTGGTTGCTCAACACTGTCAAATCTGAAAATCAGTTTGACAGTGATGAATTAAGTACCATGTTTGATGGCTCTTTTGTGTTATATATTGTATGATTTATGATACATATTTTACATATTCATTTAAAATGCCATATATACGTTACATTGACGCATGTATCATTGTTTTTTGGATCATTGTAGAGAAAGATATATGCATGTAAAGTAGGCCACTTGAAAATTAGAATCTGAAAATTTTGTACATTAGTGATTAAATGGTCACTTTAACATTTTTTCCGGTCTTAATGTTTACGATTTTCATTATGTTGATTATTAGGTCTAATAGTCTGTAAAATAGGCTATAAAACCCATATCAGAACATTAAATTTGAATAACTACACAAAACATTATAGATGTTCAAAATTGGCCACTCAGATTGATAAAATCTGAAATTCTTAAATTTTTCTAAGTACAAAATCTGATTTTTGGCAAGTAATTTTTCTTTGGAATTTTTTTTAAGTACTTGAATTCCAATGAAGAAAATTATTTTTTGGTTAACATTTTTTTTGATAATACACTCATTAAAATAAATAAATTTAATCATATTCATTAAGGAGTGATTTTTTTTATTATTCTATATTGGTGTTTGGCTTAAGAATTATTATTATTTTTTGCCTTATTTTAATTTTGTGTTTCCTTAATTTGTTTAAGGGAATATGTCTCGCTTGAGGAGAATGCGGAGACTTAATGCCTATAGGGAGTTAAAAAGAAATAGACCTCCTAAAGATAGATGTGGAACGATAAGAACTCCTACTGCTGTTAGAAGCGGAGCAGCAAGAGAAAGACTTAGGCAATTAAAAAATGATCTCGCCACATATAGAATGGATTTTGGAAACACCTTAATTGAGCATGTGATTATAGTGAATGAGAAGATACAAAAAGTTATTCACAATGGTCATGTAATAAGTGATTTTCAACAATATCAAGATTTGTTGCATACTCTTCCTGAAAATATGCAAGGAACTCTTAGTAGCTATTGGCTAAGAGAACATGATCGAAGATTTTTGGAAAAGTCCTAATGATGCAAGACATTTTGTAAATGGAAAAACTAATCGTTATGAAACATTAGTTTATTTGTTTTTGGAAGATAATATTTGGAAGAATTTAAAAAAATCTTACCCTTGGAATAAAAGTTTACAAAATAAAACTCAGAAGTTTTTTAATAAATCTACTTCTATGGAAGAGAATGTAGATGCATACATAATTACAAACATCATGGATAAAACAAAATTAGAAGAGTCCATTCCAAGGAGGGTTAAATATTTGAGTACTTAATTTGCATTTGTACATT
>CANYLF010438358.1:0-16056 GCA_948193215.1 Bocquillonia castaneifolia
GTTACACAATGTTTTGTATCATCAAAATCACAATAGGAGCCTTGAGGTCCTTAGGGCCAACAAAACTGAAGTCTAAATCTCAAAAACCCTAATCACTCCACTCTTCAAAAAAGATTCAGAACTATTCCAAAATGGTGAGAGGAAAAAGACTGAGAAAGCAGAAGCTACTACAACCACTAAAATGAGAGCTCAAACTTCAAAAAAGGCCAAGAAAGATGGAAAAAGAAGCATCATGAAAGCTGATCCCTCTTAGATGCATCAATTGGGAGTTCTTTTAGAAGGAGAAATTTGGACTGAAAGATCTCTTCGACTTTCAAGGATGGACAGGATTTCTACAGATTTAAAAACCTGTCTTTGAGACTCTAGTTAGACAGTTTTATGAAAAGATCAATGTTGAAGACAAGGAGGCCCATACTTTTTCAGTCATCATCAAAGGTAAAAACTATGTGATAACGCTGGACATGATAGCTAAAGCTTATGGGATTCCAAATGAGGGAGTCAAGATTGGGCTACCCATGGAAGCTAGATTTGAGTATGATGAGCTGAAAGTAAAGAAGGAGATCACACTAAATGAGGACCTTAAAGCCAGAGATAATGTAAGTGTTGCAACCCTTGATTTTCCTGAAAGGATTATTCAAAGGTTTTTAACTCATTACATAGCACCCAGGCTAGGGAGTCTTGATAATGTTAACTCTACTAATGTTTGTATCTTATGGCATGTATTGAAAAAGAAAAAGGTTAACTTGTGCTATATTATGTATTATTACTTTGTGGGGCTTAGGTCTAGTAGGAGTAACAGAGGTCTTCCATATGGGATAAAGCTACCTATTTTGTTTGAGTACTTAAGAGTGAATCTGATAGTAAGTTTTTCAAAAGAAGTTAATAAGGTAGTTGGGTAGACAAGAATTTTGTTTTTGGGTTAATGAAAGCTAGAAAGAAAAATAACACATATTCAGGGGAGTATGATGATGTGTTGTTACCTGACAATGCTGGTGGACCTATTAGGGTTGAATCTATTGTTGAAAAGGAAGATCCGTCTAATTAGGAGGGCAGTGAAACTCCCGAGGAAGAAATTGTAATAGACATAGCTCAGTTAATGGCTAAAGCTCAACAATTGACTAGTGGATCAGCTGTTAGAATGAATGTTCTAGACAAATTGAGAAAAGAAAAGATTGAGAATGAAAGAAAAATGAGAGCAAAAGAAAAATAAAAGAAATGAGAGGAAGAAAGAAAAAGGAGACAAGAAGAAAGAAAAAGACAAGAAGAAGAGAGAAAAAGAGAGGAAAAGAAAAAGAAGGTTGAAACTGAATAGAAGACTGCAGGCAGCTACAGATCAAAACTGAGAGGAAAGAAACCAGAAAAGTCTTCAAAGAAAATTCAAATTGAGTTTTCTGATGATTTTGAAGAAGAAGAAGAAGAAGAAGAAGAAGCAGGTCTTACATATGAGTAGTTAGTAGAAAAGACCAAAAATGACAGAGTCACTTTTCTTCTTGATGGTATTCTATATTTCAAAAGAGACTTTGATGCAATCATGGCCAGAGAAGAGATGGGAGAGAAGGAGATAAAAGTTTTAGTCAAGAGTAATACTGATGCTTTGTAGGAGAATTTAAAAAGGTCGAAGAAAAGTTGACACTAGATCTGGAGCTGATAAAGTCAGATGTCACTTACAGACTTGATCAAGCTGTGAACCAATTAATTTGTTTTGGTCAAGAAGAGGTAAATAAGCTAAAGGAGAAGATGAGTTTCTTGATGCCTAAAGAGACTCAGCAAGCTAAAGCTACTCAGACTGAAACTGGTTCACAGACAGAGAAACAAGAAGATACAGAAAAGACTTTTGAAGAAATCATAGCTAAAATTGTTGTAGTTATGAATGAAGAGATAAAAAATGTTGAAACTAAAGCAACTGATACTGAAGCTGCTCCAACTATAGTACCTGAGACTGAGATTGCAAAATATAGAGAGACTAAAACTGCTGAGGTTGGAGAACTTACAGCCAAGATTTTTGAGGAGATAACTTCTAAGACTGGGGCTCCTGAGACTCAAAATCCTACTGAGTCTATTCATACAGATACTTCTAAAGCTCAAAAACCAGAGGAATCATCAGAAGATGAAAAAGCAGGAGAAGAAGATAGCACTAAAAAATCAAGCCATTCAAATGACCACCTTGCCAATTCTCGAACCGAAACCTCTGAATCTCCATCTCCTTAGTCTCACCTAAAACTATTTCAATGCTTTGAATAGATTTATTTTTGTTGTGTGATTTTCTATTTTTAGGATTTATCTGTGTTTAGTTTCTACAGGTACTACCTCCATATATTCCCTATCACCTTTATTTGTGCTGACAAAAAGGGGGAGTATATGAGCTTACTTATTTTTTTTGTTTGCCTGCTTATTTGATTATTGCTCTTGAACAAATTATCTAGAATCAGTTCTCTTTCATATTATATCATCAGATCCACCTTGTATGCAGCATGTTTGTTCATTATCACTTGTTATTATTTCTGCCTTTCTTATGTTGCAACTTTTTGATGTCTTTTGAAATTCATATATTTTTGTGTTTTGAGTATTATGCAAGATTTGTTTGTAAATATTTATGGCATAAACTTAGGGGGAGCAGCATGCTAAATCCATGCATGATTTTTCTAAAATAGATCCTGCACTTCTTCCCTCAAAACTCACTCATGCACCTCATATTTTATACTATTATGATGAATGTGTTTTGGATTGAGAAGGTTACTTATGTCAAGTTTTGTTATCATCAAAAATGGGGGAGATTTTTGGCTAATGGATAGCAACCCTTAATTTTTGATGCTAATCATAGTACAAAGTTTTTGAAATTGGTGTTTGAGTTTATAAGACAGGGGGATCAAAACACAAGAGATAGAATCAGATGATAGTCTCAATCTTATAGAATCAAGAAGGCAGAATGAATTTTAGATTGAAGGAACAAAGAGACCAAACTAATCTTCAAACTTATGGAATCTAGAAGAAAGACTGAGTCTCAGATTGACGAGACCAGGAGCATACTATTTTTTTGTAATCGTTTATTTCTTCTAGAATCTATGTAGGGATGATTGAGAGAATGTAGGGATGATTGAGAAAATGCATTGTTACATCCATGTGTGGTTTTTCTGTGCATTCTTGAAAGGTCCATAACAGTCAGCATATAGAGCCAAATCTGTTAATTCTGGCAGCTAGGAAAAGGATAAAATTTGTTATGCATGTTTCCTTGTTTCATGGAGAATTTTATTCTTCCATTTTCTGCTGCATTTTTTATCGTCTCATAGTGTATAGCTTTCTCATTCTAGATAAGCTCATTGAGGTATTTTGGGCAAATAGGGTAATGTTTCTAGAAGCATTTCTTGAGCACTATATATACACATTGTTCTGCATTTCATTGCTGGGCAGAGAGTAAGAGAAAGAGAGCATCGTGCAGAAATTAAGCATAACATAATAGTATATTCAAGCATGTTGCATTTGAGCATGAATCATTTCATTATCTTCTCTTAATCAAACCAATATAGCTTGTAATCAAAAATGGAGAGATCTTAAAATACTTTTTATCTTTTTTAAAGATTAGCAAGTCCCTGTTAATGCTTGTATAGTTTACAGAAACTATTGAAAATCTGTTTGAAGCTATAGGTTGTATTGAAAGGTTTTCTCTGATCCTGCAAAAGAGAATAGTGAAGTTGTGAAATCCTAAGGTTGCTGATCTTAGATAGTGGATATAAACTTACAACGAACTTCTACAAATCTCTGAGTCTCGACTTTTCTTTTTTACTTTCTTTGATTAGCCTCAGTCTGTTTTCTCAGTTTCATTTCCTAATATTTAGTAATGTTTAAATATCTTCAAATTTATTAAAATATTTTTCAATCTATAAATATACTATTAAAATTTAAAAATTAGTTGGTTAAAAGATTTATTAAACTATTAGTTTCAATATTGTTTAGTTTCAAATACAAACAGACTCAAAATTTTAAATAGACTAAATTCACCACCCCCCCCCCCCCCTCCTCTTGAGACTAGCCTTGGGACCAACAAATTTTTACTCATTTTGAATTGTTTTTTATTTTGATGATTGTATATTGCTACTGCTTGCTAATTGGCTAGCTGAAACTTTGAAGCTTTAAAGGCAAACATTAATTTTATCTTTTTTCAGTTTTATTTCATTTTCGATTTTATTTCATATGCTTGCTACTAATACTAATGTTTTGTTTGTATTTTTCTTTGCATGCATGTGTTGATGTGGTAGATCTACTTATAATGGTGGAAGCTGAAAGTTGTAATCGTAGATCCGAGACTTGTTACAATGAGATATTAGTATATCGAAGGCTGAAGATGGTAGATTAAAGATTTATAATGGTAAGTATTAATTTTTACTATATTTTGAGTTTTATTTTTAATGTTTTTCATTAAACATGTTTTTTTAATTTTTACTATATTCTGAGTTTGATTTTTAATTTTTTCATTAAACTCTTTTTTTAAAAAATTTTACTTTGATTTTCTAAATCATATTCCATGAAAAAAAACAAAGCATTATGTATATTTATTTATTTATTTATTTGATTCTGATTTAGTGATTTTGTTTTAATTCATACACTATTTTAATTACATGTCATGGGTTCTATAATTTTTTAACTTATCTACCTAGTGAATCAAAGCTTTTATGTGGATTTTGATTTTGTTTTAATTTAAACACTGTTGTTTTTACCTATGCATCATATTCTTATTATTTTTTTAATTGATCCTGTTTAATTATTGTATTTAGTTGTCTGATTATCTCTTAATTTTCTTTAATGTAGATATGCATTTGTTTATTAGGCTTATAAACTTTGAAGTGAATTAATCATATAAAAATGGTACATGAAATGTTTAATCAGTTCCTGGATTTTGATTTTACTTTTGATTTCAGTCTATATATATATATGCTCTGATTAATCTCTATGTACTATATGGATAGCAGGGTGAGCCCGCGTAGGGGCAGAGCCAGGATTTTAGTTTAAGGGGGGCCAAAATTTTAAAAAAAAAATCTTGCATCTTTCCTAAGGGTGAGCATTCGGTTTGAACCCAACTATAATTTTACTCACTCCTCAAAATGAGCCGGACCAAATAAGTAGAATTTGATTTAATTTTTAGTTTTTAAAATAAAATTTCAGTTTATTTCAATTATTTCGGTTTAAAATTCCAAAATTAGCTACTAAACCTAACTAAATTTAAAATTTCAGTTCAATTTTTCGATTTGGTTCAGTTTTGCTCACCCTTATATTTCCTATATTTTATACAATTATACTCCATAACTATATAGATTTTAGATAAATATTATATAGGGTGGTGATATTTCCATTTCAAGTTTTGATAGGGCCAGAGCAATTTTTAGTACCTAGACATTATTGCCCTTCTTGTAATTTAACCCACCATTTTTAAGATTTTTTTATTCATAAAGAACCCTTATTTAGTCAGTAAGTATAAACCTAAACCTAACTGAATATGTTTACTTCCTCTCGACAAATTCAGCTTTTGCTCAAACTCTCATATTCATTCAAAACCAGATTGAAAGAAATAGAATCACCAGGTAATTAAATCATAGTATCACTTTGTAATCGTACAAGGTAATGATGATTTATTGGAATTGACGTTCGACGAACACAATTATAATATGTATTTATATATTAATTATATTATCTTCTTTCTTGTCATTCTTATTATATCGATACTGAAATGTTCAGGACGTTCCCTTTAACGAAAGATTGCCTGAAATGCTCTAAGTCTTCAAAACCTACAAAACAAGGGTAGACTTGGGGTAGTCCTCAGGGTATGACTTCGATGCTTAATTTAAAGATATTCTCTTGAGAGTTATTAGAATGTATAAATGAGAGAACGATACCTAATACCCTGGATGACAGGGGTTTATATAGTGGTATGAACAATCCCCTTAAGCCTAGGAATCCTTGTCCTAGCAGGCTTAGGAGTCCTCCTTGGCTGTAATGAGTAAAAGTCCCCTTAGGGTTAGGAACCCCTCTTGTGATGAGAGTCCCCCTTGACTTAGGATTCAAGGTATCAAGACAAGTAGATGGGCTAACGTGAGCCTAGCATGCAATGGGCCTCTTGGGCCTTTTAAGCTTAAAGGAGTGATTCGTATCATAAGTCCCTCCCAGCAGTGCTAATTTCAAAGACTTAGCTTGAGGTTGATTTCATTCTTTGGTGAACCATCTTGCAGTAACATTTCTTTTGAATAAAGGCGAACCCTTTAACATTAGGATTAGATGAGAATCGCCTTTACTGGGCACATTTCTTGTAGAAGACTATTGTTAGATGGGCGAGTGTCAGAAATTACCAGAGGCTGTAATTAATGTGAAATAGCTTTAGTCGACACGTGTCCCACTAGCAGTCACCTTCGTTCAGTTTTCGAGGTGAAACTGTCCACGTCTCTTCAAATGAAAAATCGTTCAGTTTTTCCTCTATAATTACCCTTATTTATTTCAAAAGCCACTTATTTTCTCTCTCATCTCATAAATAAAATATCTATCTCCTCTCTGTTCTCTCTCTATCTACTCAGACGATTCAACCTTTCTCCAGCCACCATTACTCCTTTATTTCACCGTCATTTTCACTGCTACTGACAAGCTATTTATTGAGCCAGTTGAAACACGTCTTCAATAATGGTAAGTCTCTTCTCTTTCATTCTTCCATTCTTTTTGTAGTCTTTTCACTCAATGAAATGCGTGTTGATACTGTTGGTCCACTTGATATGTTCTAGGACTCATTAGATCTAAACACACTATTTGTGTTTGCCATTATCTATTTACTGTTTTTCATTATGATATGTGTATGTCTTTCACTTAACTGGAAAAAAGTTTTCCTACAAGTATGATTGTTAGTTCTTGTTTCTGACAATTATTTTTGGGACTTTTCTGGGTAGATTTTAGGTCATTCATGGTGATCCCTTATTTTTATATATCAACCTCTTCATCTTCCACATCAACCCCCCAGGCCAGACCTTCTATCATTTCAGTGTCTTCAGATTCCTCAAACGGTGTCAACCAACCCAATCACCCAAGACCAAACCCTGAGGCTAATTCTTCAGCACCTCAAAACACTTCCAACACTGTAATCCCCAAGCCTTTAAAGGTAGTTCACCCCTTTCTTCCCTAAGATGATAAGCCTTATAACCCTTCAGATAGTGATACCGAGTCCTCCAGTGCTAGCAATAACACCATAGAAGTCACCCCTAAACCTTTTCCTCATCCAGGCTTTAAAATTAAACACATGGCCCACAAATAGCCTAAGGATAGAGTAGATCTTCACGTCGCCAAACAATTTGAGGATGAACTAGATATGTTCACCACTAGGTATGGCAGTCTGCCAGAAGGTTACTCAGTGAGGTTACCCACGGAGGGTACCTTTGCCAACCAAACCCTAGGCCCCAATGAACAAATAGTATATAAGGAGTCTATGGAGAGTGGTCTTAGGTTCTCCTTAGACCCTACACTTTAAAAAATCTTAAAACCATACAATTTCCTTTATCTCGCCTCCATCCCAATGCCTACAAACTTTTTATAGCCACCTCCATCATGTGTCTGCCAAAAGGCTATGCCTTGACCCCCGAAATCTTTCTAAACGCATATAGCGTGGTGGAAAGAGTAGGCGATTCTGAGTATGTCACTTTCAGGCGATTAGGAAGAGGTTTGAGGGTCTCAAGAACCATTTAAAAGGGTGGCGAGACAATTTTTACATAGTGACCTGTGAAGCAAGGTGGGGAAAAATCCCCAATAGCTGGTCTACTCCTCTTAAAAAACGTAAACGGGTGAGGATGTTAGCCAGCACCTCTGTGGAGGTTGCCCAATTCTTGTCTGAACTCCCTATAGTCTACATTGAAACTTTCCTTAGAAAACATCTTTATGGAGAGGATTATGTCCCAAAGACCAGACCCTTTGGCCCATAATTAGCGGATGAATCTGAGGAGGATTCTGAAGGGGAAGAAACCAGCCTAGGAGCCGAAGCTGGCGAGCCCAGTCATTCACCATCCAATGGTATTTATACTTTTCTCCTTTTTACTTATATTTATTTTATGTATTTCTGTATAGATGTCAAGATTCAATTTTACTGCTATGATGGCTGAAGCAAAGCGGGAGCTGCTGAGGCAAACCCATCTACTGCTCCTCCCCCAGGAGCTGATACAACTACTGCTGCTAAGCCCACTCCACCTGTGGAGGGTACTGTGCCTGAAGTATCTCAGAAGCAACCCTCTGAGGCAAGTAGGAAGAGAAAATGACTGGTGAAGGTGGGAATGAAGGCAGCAATTGCAGGAAAAAAGACTCGCTCTCAGTTACTAGAGACCATTAACAATGGGTCCTCTGGTTCTAAGGGCGAGCTTGTTGATGTGAGCGCCTACGCCCAGGGATGGATAGACGAGTTAGGGAACCCCACCGTCAAAGATAACTGAGTTGCCGCCCTGATTAGCAGGGAAATAAGCCTTCCGGCTGACATGGAAGGTCTTTCAGGGCGGACTCATAACTCGCTCACCTTACAAGTTCAGGAGCACATGCTTTCAATAAGTATCTTTTTCATATACTGTATCTGATTCTTTTCTCCTTTATATTCTAGTTTGCTGACTTTTTCTTATGCATTATTTTCAGACGCCGAACCTAGTTCAAACCATGAAGTATAAGTATCAGGTGAAGCGTTCAGCTCACAAGAGAGCAGTGAAAGATGTGCAAGCTCAGGTTCAGGCCGCAGTGGATAAGGTGACTGCTGGGGTAGATGCTGAGCTGAAGAAGGAGTAGGACAAAATAAAGCGTATCAAAGAAAAGTGCAATAAAGAAAAAGCTGACCTCGAAGCCCAACTGCAAACATTAACAGATAGGGTGAACCAGCTAGAGAAGGAGAAGACCGTCTTGAAGGCGAGTGCTAAACCCCTACAAGCAAAGGTTACTGAACTTGAGGGTGAATACGCACTCCTAAGGCGCTCCATTGGTGGAACCCTTAGCAAATATCGGGTGAAGCTTCGTGAAGCTACACAAGATCAATTTCCTGGCTTTGACTTCTCCTTCATGAATACCATCTTCCCTGATGAAGATGATGCAGATGAGTGATCATCCTTGTAACTATTTTCTTTAGCTTTTTGAATAATTTTATGTATTTATCTTTGTGAAATATCAAAGCAGCTTTTCTATTTAATTGTATCTTTCTTCCTTCACCTAATCTTTTTTATATTACGTCATTCTCCATTGGATTTTCTCTTTAATGTAATACACTGATGTTCGCCATGCATTGCCCCTTTTTTCTTCTTTTACCAACACCTTGGTTCCATTTTAATTTGAATATGCCCCTTAATTATGGATTCTCATCAAATGGCTATTCATTCACCTAGAATTGGGTTTAGCCTCCTTATGCTTCTATCATGTATAATAAGAGTTGAGAATTGCCTTAGTTATATTATAAGGTCTTTATTTGACTTAATATCTAAGGTCTTTATTCTTCATTGACTGTGCCCCTACCTTAGGGGTTTTAGAAGCATTTATTTGTAAGAGGTCACCTTAAGTTAATAACTGTCTTTATCGTGAAAGGTCTTGGATATAGCTTTTTGTATGTTTGCCTTAGCGTATAAGGTCTTTTATTTCTCATGAGATTGATTGTGCCCCAACCTTGGAGGTCTTATTAAGTCACCCTTTAATAAGGGATCACCTAAAGCTGATAACTGCCTTTGTTATAAAAGGTCTTTGTAGCATATTTGTCTTAGTCTTTTAAGGTCTTTTTATTTCCACCATGGGATTTGTTATGCCTTAACATGAGGGTCTTATTGTGGTGTTTTGGCTATAAGTCACCTGTGTGCAGGAGCTCGTCATATTTTACCTTTATCATGAAAGGTCTTTTTAAGTTGTATCAAGCTAGATTTAGCAAATGATAACTTTATTGGACTTCTGGGGGATTTGAGTTAGGCTCCCCTTCGCCTTACATTTGCTTGTTTATTGAAACAAAAGAAAAACTTAAATAAAAATAGATAGGTACCTCAGTTGCTATCAGATGTTTTGTTGTCCTGGCTTCTACGAGGGATATTAACTTACCTTATCTGTTGTAAGGTCTTTATTAGTGGTGGAATTTTCTGAGAAGTTCCATGTTCCATGATCTGGGGATTTCCTCTCCTGTGAGTGTTTTAAGTTTGTAAGCGCCTTTGCCAATGACTTTGGCTATTTGATAGGGACCTTCCCTATTAGCATGTAGCTTGCCAGTTTCTTGTGTGGATACTTCACTCTTTCTAAAGACCAGCTTTCCTTCTTCAAATTTTCTTTCTTGGACTCGCCTATTATGAAACCATGCCATTTTTAGTTGGCATGCCATCATTCTCAGATATGTCTGTTCTTACCTTTTTGGCAACAGGTCTAAATTTACCTAAAGCTCATGCTCGTTAACGGGTTTGAGTTCCTCAGTTCTTAAGTTCCTTTCCCCAATTTCTACTGAAACCACTACCTCTAACCCATAACATAGGGCGAATGGGGTTTCTCTTATAAGATCTCTTAGAGTTGTTCTGTAGGACCATAGAACGTTGAATAGATGATCTAACCAGTTGGTTTTTTCTTGCTCAAACCTTTTTTTGAGTCCTTGAAGAATGATCCTATTGGCTGACTCAGCTTGTCCATTAGTCTGAGGATGATGGACTGAAGAGAATTTTTATTCAGTCTGAAAAGGCTCGCTAAAGTTCCTGAATGATTGGGAGGCAAACTATGTTCCATTATCTGTAATGAGAGTATTGGGTGTGGACAGAGCGCCCGGGACGCGTTATTTGGCTATATTGCCTACCCGTCGGTTGGTGTCCAATTGCAATGGTGACATACCTACTAAATGGTTTTTTTTAGATTTTTTATGAAAAATGTGGAGTCGCCACCCAAATTGCTTCGAGATCACCCAGTGATTAACAAACAGGTAGATTCCTTTGGAAAACCCCATTTGTCATCACCACCAGATGATTTCTGGGTTCGGAATGAGTCATCCATACTAAGGCAATTTCCCATTTAATTAAGTAATGAGGTCATTATTTTCTAACATAGTCAAACAATATAAAGCGGTAAATCACCCAGAAAATAGAATGCAATGAATGGGCGCACCTAATATTGTTTCTATTCAATTTTTGATCTGCATTAAATCCACTATAATTAACCCTAATTGATTTGAGTGCGATTGGCTGATTTTAGTGAGTTTCTAGTTACTTTACAATAATTACCGGGTGGATTATTTTTCTATTCATTTACATGTGAAACATCTACAGTTGATTCTAACTAATTTTTTTATTTTCATTTTAGGGTTAATATTTGCACATTAATCCATTTTCCATATTTTTCGGGATATATGAAAATAGTAATAATAATCATACAACCTTAAAGAAAGGGAAGGAGAAATGAGTTTCTACCACTTTTATCTACTTATTTACCATCTTTAATTTAGTTAAATGTCCGGTTAATTATTTTACAAACAGATCTAGGTGACTTAGACCACTGAAACATGGTCAACAAGGGGAAGATTCGTTGGAATGGATGAACGTAAGGCCGGACCATTGAACATCCGGCCGGATGTTTGAAGGTCCAGCCGGACCTGCACTTCTTCTTCCTCAATTTGTGTTCTTTTAGATCTTATATGCACTGACGTATTTACAATGTACAAGCTATTACAATATATACAAACCTTTAATAAACAATTCTAGACGTTCAAAATAAATTAAAATGACACCCAAAAATATAATAAAAATTACACTTAAAATTTAGATATTATAGTGATCCGGCCCCAAACTTAAATATTTTACGTCCAAAACTCGCCAACTTTCGCATAAAACTCATATATGTTGTCAGAACATCAAACAAAATTAGTTGAGAAAGAAATAAAAATAACGGCCATTAACATGAATGAAATATGTGGAGACATGGACTTATTCTAAGTATGTGGATGGTTGGTTGCCCTCAGAAATGAGACAGATTACCGCTTTGGGTAGTAGTTGAGCTGTTGAAAGATTGAAATCTGATGAAAATGGGATTGAAAATCATCGTTTCAAGTCCGTTGAAATGCTTTGTGGTAGTCTATGTAACTTGAAGTAAAAATGTGTTTTTATTTTTCTTTTTTGGAGTCTGAAGAACCAGGAAACCCTAAAATGGCCGATCTATTCACCTCCCCTCCAACCGACCAACCCCTTCTTCTGTCCATTTCTTTCCTTTTTATCTTTAGGGTTAGGGGTAGACAGAAGGAATAAAGGTATTCGACAGATCGAATATCCTTTCTGTAAAGCAGGGGAATAAAATTATTTACGTTATCCGTCAGATGCTCCTCGCCCAATATTGTGCGTGCGAGACAAGAACATCCGACCAGACTATTGATCATTCGGTCGGATGTTCCCTCTTAGGCCTATTGGGTTTGGGCTTTCAAAATGATTTTCTAGGTTATTTTAGGCCGTATTTAGGGTTCGGACAGATGTTAAGACACTTGATCGGACTCTAAACTTGGTCGTAAATACATTAAAAATATATCTGGAATTTTCAAAAATAATTTTTTATTCTTTAGTTCACTTCTACGAGAAATGGGGAAATCAATTGGTCTAAAATAGACCGAATTCATCACTGGGCTCCCGGGCCGCTTCCACATACCTGCATCCAAAAATTAGGTGTCTGCAGTTTGCCCCCGCTTTGTCAGAATTTAGCAATGTTACAAAAACATGACTAAACGAACATCAAAGCAAACAAACATAAATAAACCTGTTAGAAGGATACAGTCCGTGTTTTTGGCTCGTGGTTCGATAGTCGTCAGCGATAGTCGGGAGGTAGCTTGTCTCCCTAGATAGTCGTCTCTGATAAGTGGGAGGTAGTCCGTCTCCCTGGATAGTCGTCGCCGATAAATTGGAGGTAGTTCATCTCCTAGATGCTGGAGGTAGTTCGTCCCCAGGATCTAGTGTCTGTGTTCAATTCGTCTTGACACAGAAATCTAGGATGCTCTCGATCGAGTAGATAAGGGATTCTAAAATCTTCAATAGTCTAGAATCGTGTCGGGTAAGCTTCGTTTGCTTAAGCATTCGTTCTAGCACAGTTTCTTTGCAAATTGACCCGTTCATCAATTGTAGCTTCTGGTAGCTTTCTACCTGCCACAAGTTAGTCTAAAAAATAATTCATAGTGTACTAAGGCTACCTGAATTTTCTGGAAATTTTCTCGCTTCGTCTGCCTGCTGTTCTGAATTTTCTGGGATTTTGACGCTGTCTGTCAAAATTTTCACCTGGTAGTTCAGAAAAATTACCTGAAAGTTCCAGGGTTTTTAAAATAATTTTTCAATTGTTTTGGTACATTTTTGAAATTTTTGTAGCCTCTGGGACTGTCAAATTGATTTTCACCAGTCTGTCATTTTTTTTGCTGGATTTAAATTTTGAGGGACCAAAATGGTAATTTGGCCCCCCCCACTCTTCCAAAGAAACCGACGCTTCTCCCCCTCAAACCCTTCCACTTCTTTTATTTCACTTAATTTTACCCAAACCTAGTAACTCCCATTAACTTCCTCTATTCTCTTCCTCACTCTTTTATTTCTTTTTCTCTCTTCTCTTTTCCTTTCTCATTCTCTCTCCTTCCTTTTTCTTTCTTTTCTTCTCATTATTATTTTGGTTTTAATTCTCCATTAATGGCGGGTGCACAAGGAGATGTGCCAATGGGAGCAAACCCAGACATTCCAGAAGCTGCCCACGGCATTCTAGACCCATTAAATCCATTTGAAGACCATTCCTGCTCTATCTTTTCTGTGGATGAATGTGTTTATGTCCCTGATTCTTGCGGGTTGGAAAGAGGGGCAGCAATCAAACCATTGACGAATCTAGGCGCCCAAATCAGTTGTTATGCTTCACTAGAGGTTAGTCTTCAATTACCTGGTGATTTAATTGTGTTTTGATGGGTGTTATTGTGTTTTGGTGATTTTGGGTCGGCTGCCCAGACGTGCAAGTCCGGCTACATGATTGAACATCTGGCCGGATGTTCGATCATGCAGCAGGACGTTTGCGACGTCTGGTAGCTTTGGCCTCTTCAGTTTTCGATTGTTTTTGGCCTTTGGGTGATTATACACATGTTTGGGGATAGTTTGGTGCATTGTAAATTCTGGGTATCAGTAAATTGGGTAGTTTTGACGAATGTATAGCGTAAAGGGCGTTGGGGTGTTTGGGTGATTAAATCTTGATTCAGATGGTTGTCTCTGTATGCAATAGTGATTGTGGTGTGCTTGTGTGTTGTGAATGCTCTGAACATGTAGATGAATTGTGTGAGAAAGTGTGTTTTATGGCCTGGATCGCAAACATTCGGCCGAATGTTTACTGTCATCCGTCCGAATGTTCAAACATTCGGCCGGATGTTTACGTCCAGCCTGTGTATCCTGCGCTTATTTGCTCTAGACTTGTGCACATGTTTGTATGATTATTCCTACATGGTGCTAGATGTCGTGTTGGTGTATTTATGACCTGTTTTGTTGCATATGAATGTGTATTCATCCCAAAACTCATTCGTTTAGGGCTGTGATCGTGTTGTAAATGTGTCGTGTTCGAAACCCGTTCACTTCATCTTTGTTGTGTGATGGTGTCTTTATTTGAAACTCGTTTGTTCCGAATGGTGTATGTGATGTGAAATGGTGAATTCATCACCTGTTTGTGCATGCTTTACTTACAGCCGGTGTTTACTTACAGAGAGGATCGATCACCAGCTTCTCCCAGTCTGGAAACATTTATGATTCCAGGAGGGCCTGGAACATGCTTCCAGATGCCGTCAGGGACCGGGTCCGCCGCACTGGGTTGGACACTTTCGTGATGGCGCTTCCTGACCAGCTGAACATGTAACAGATATAACAGATATCATCAATAGCATAAATGAAAGGCAGATTTTGTAGTTGAACATGTTCAGCCCAGATCACTTCAAGGATGGGTGACCTACTGGGAAGTGGGTTGATTTGGGCAAAATAATGAGACTTAAAGGTGTAATTAAGATGATTTGAAGAGTATTAAAGGTGATTAAATAAATTAATTTATTAAAATTAGTTTTTAAATAAATTTAATTAATGTTTTAAAAAATATAAAATTAGAAAGGGACAAATCCGTTTCTTAATCCGTTTCTAAATTTAGAAACAGATTTAGAAACGGAATTAGAAACGGATTTATTTTGTCCCCTTCAAATATAAAAATCCGTTTCTAATTAGAAACGGATTTTGATCCCTTTCTAAATCCGTTTGTAAATCTGTTTCTATCCGTTTCTAAATTAGATACGACGATTGTAGAAATGGACAATATCCGTTTCTAATCCGTTTAGAAATGGAAAAAAAGGATTAGAAACGGATTTTGTCCGTTTCTAATCCAGTTTTTTTTAGTAGTGTATTCTAATCCGTTTAGAAACGGAAAAAAAGGATTAGAAACAGATTTTGTCCGTTTCTAATCCGGTTTTTTTTTAGTAGTGTATTCCTACACTTTCAATTTCATTTGTAATTGTTTTTCTTAAATTTTTTTCATTTTTTTATTTTTGACATAAACCCTCAGCCTCCCTAATTCTACCAACATCTACTAGTGCACTAAGAATTGCATTATATGTGTAGCAATCAGGTCCAAACTTCTTTTCTTCCATTTCAGCAAGAAGGTAAAATGGTTCCTCAAATCAGCCTACTTTACACAAGCTTAATATGATTGTATTGTAAGTAAATGAATCAGCAGTTTTTTCCTTTTGAAACCTATGTATCAAAAACTAAGTCTTTTCGAGCATACCTTCTCTACAATGGCCATAGAGAAGAGTGTTACAAGTAAACACATTTGACTTAAAAAGAATTCTAAACCATTTTGTTAGGAAATTGAAATGCCTTTTCTATTTGCCCCTCTGGGCAATATCCATGAATAATTGTGTTATATGTGGTTTAATCAGGGACGCCAGGGCACTATCGTGAAGTTCATTCAACTTATCAATTGATTGATAAGTTTTTCCAAAATTTTTGTGAGTTTTTTTTTTTTTTTACATAAATAAGTTACTGATACCAAATTTTATCAACTATTAACAAAGCACAAGCTCTAACCTAA
>CANYLF010438544.1:0-14089 GCA_948193215.1 Bocquillonia castaneifolia
AATTCCCAAGTGTTTTAGTTAGGTTTACACTTAAACCTATCCACCTAAAACTAAAACTCCATTAACCCAAA
The DNA here is from genome assembly GCA_948193215.1 of Bocquillonia castaneifolia. Classification (NCBI taxonomy): domain Eukaryota; kingdom Viridiplantae; phylum Streptophyta; class Magnoliopsida; order Malpighiales; family Euphorbiaceae; genus Bocquillonia; species Bocquillonia castaneifolia. The sequence goes on from CANYLF010438544.1 coordinate 72, forward strand.
CATTTTAATAAGGTCAATTCATTTTTGGTTGACTAAGATAAAAACCGTAACTTGTACAAAAAATGTTTACTTCATCCAATACTAATATGCATCCTTTTATAATGTGATACCTGAAAAACACTTAACAAACATATTAATGAATAACTTAATGTTTTACATCATCAAAATCATTACTGAAATCTCGGGGCTAACAGGTAAGAACCATAAAGCTATGTCTATTCTTCTTGGTTCTTTATCTAGAGAAGAATGTGCTAGTGCCTATGCCAAATGGATAACATTGGTAAACTATCATGAAGGCACAACGGATGTGAAGAACAAGAGGATTGAACTTCTTGTTTATCAATATGAAACCTTCAAAAGGTTAGCCGATGAACATGCCACCTCACTCACCAGCCGACTTCTAGCATTGGTGGAAGGGTTAAGGAAACTTGGCAAAACTTATAATCCGGGTGAAGTCAATAAGAAGATTCTTAGGTCTTTTCCTAGGAAAAAGTTTGAGGCTAAAATTGCTTCACTTGAAGACTTCAAGGATCTCACCACCATGAGAACCGATGAGCTCATAAGAAATCTCTTAATACACCCTTAAAGAAAGGAAAGGTGAAATGAGTTTCTACCATCTTATTGTACGTATTACAGGGTTTTACTTATTATAAATGTCCGTCAATTATTTACAGTTAAATCTAGGTGATTTGCATAAAAAATAACAAGAGAGTCTTATTGATTGATCGATTCATCCCATAGAGGACTTATCAGTCGACCTTGGAGCTTCAGATTAGTTAGGGTGTCTAGGTCCTTTATTGGTCATCTCTGCATGGCCCATGCATGAAGGTCCGGCCAGACCTTTACTGATGGTTCGGTTGGACCTTTATTTGGGCTAGGCCTAATTTCCAAAAATAATTGAAGCAGGTGGGACATCCGACTGAACCTTGATCATCCGGTCAAATGATCAAAGGTTGGGCCGGATGAGTCTCTTTGGCTCGCGATTACCCGACCGGACCTGTAATCTAATGCTGGATACGATTTCTTTGAATTTTGACCTGTTTATTACATTCCTTTAGAATATAATACATAAGAAATGCAAATAAGATCTCCTAAAGCCTAAAGGGGACTCTAAGTCGCACATATAATAGCATACTACAAATCAAGTATATTTAAGGATTCAGAGACATGTTTGAATCCGTTTGTGCTTGGTTGAGTTCTAAAGCAACATCCTCGTTCGTTCTCGTGCATCAACTTAGCCTCAGAACCCTATGCACATCAACTAAAATAGAAAGAACTTAGTTATATATGAACATGAAAAGTTATAGTAACTTAGAACCTCAAGATGTCAATGGAATGATACAACCAAAACCTGATTTTTTATGATGTATGGATGCTGGAATGATCCTTATAACCGTTATACTCTTAGTTAGTCATCATTTTTTTTAATCATCAAAGAACTAGAGGAGATGAAGCCTTGATCCCTCTTCTCTCCTTTTCCTCCTACTGAAGGATGTTTGCTTAATATGTAGGTAGTGTGTGTGCTAGTGGTTAAAAAAATGCACCCCTCTAGCAAGGTGATGATGTAAGGATTTTATAATGTAGGGTAGTGAAAGCATGTAAGTCTACTACTGTATTGTTGAATTACCACTGCATAGCAAATAATCATGATTACCCCTACGAGCCTAGGGCAAAGATCCGACCGAATGTTTGACAAAGGTCCGGCCAGACCTTCACTTGATGGGCCTTGGTTCATTACCGTTAGGCCCAAAGTGGGTAGCATAATGATTGGGCCGGATGTTTAGTGGTCCGGCCTAACCTTTGGCGTTCGAAGCACTACCTTCGCTGTTTAATTGTGTGAGATAAGTCTTGAAGATAGATAGCCTGTCCCAAAGCCTTTTAGTTTAATTAGCCCCAAGGATTTAGTATCCCAAAATTTAGTGTCTATAGTTTTCCCCTGCTTTGTCAGAGCTTAGAAATGATTCAAATGAATAATCGAATGGCAAAGTAAACATATTTGAGGATACATATGAAGCACATTACCCTAGTGATCTGACAATCTCTACTAAGGTTTTGGGAGGTAACCCGTCTCTCAATAAGTCTAAGACATTCGGTTCGTTTAGACAAGGTTTTGGAACACGTTCAATCCAATTATGTCGGGACTAGCCTCAAAAAGTCTAAGACACACTAGGTCAGCCTAGAAAAAGAACCTAAGACATTGGCAGCTTAGGAGATGTCAGGACAGGCCCGAGAAAGCCTTGGACACGCTAGGTCTTTCCATACTTAGAACCTAAGACATTGGCATCTTAAGGGACATCGGGACAGGCTCGAAAAAGTCTTGGACACGTTAGATTGGTCTAGACTTAGAACCTAAGACATTGGCATCTTAGGGAACGTCAGGATAGGCCGAGAAAAGTCTTGGAACCTAACTTAGAACCTAAGACATTAGCATTTTAAGGGACGTCGGGACTAGCCTAGAAATGTCTTGGACATGCTAGGTCGGTTAAGACTTGGAACCTAAGACATTAGTGTCTTAGAAGACGTTAGGACAAGCCCGGAAAGGCCTAAGATGCTTCCCATCCACTATATACTGAGATCTAGATCACTGGCAATCTAGATGGACATTGGGATTTACCCTAGAAAATCTAGGATACTCTCGATCAACTAGACAAAAAAATCTTGATCACTAGGAATCTAGATGGACGTTGGGGTTTACCTAGAAAGTATAGGATACTCTCGATCAACTAGACACAGAAATCTAGATCACTAGCAATCTAGATAGACGTTGGGGTTTACCTAAAAAATCTAGGATACTCTCAACAGACTATACACAGGAATCTAGATCACTGGTAATCTAGATGGATGTTAGAGTTTGCTCAAAAAGTCTAGGATACTCTCGATCGACTAGACACAAAAATCTAGATTACTGGCAATCTAGATGGACATCAGGGTTTACCCAAAAAGTCTAGGATACTAGAATCCTATGGAGTTAGTATGTTTTACCTGGAGCTTGCTAGAGGTAGTTTGTTGTGGTTCTAGAATTTCTAAGTGCGAGAGATGGTTTGCTGTCGCCTGAGATCTGTGATTGGTGTTTGCTTGCTGTCACCTACTATATTATTGAATAGGTACTGACTCACCATCACCTGGGGTTCCATAGTCAAAGGCTCATTGTCATCTGGGATCTTAAATTTGATGGTGGGCTAATGTTTGTCTAAATTTCTTTTAAAGGTGACTCGTTGTCTTCTGAAATTACTAAAGATGGCTTGTTGCCATCTTTATCCTAGAGTAGATGGTGGTTTGCTATCACTTGCAGTTGCTGAAGATGGCTTGCTGCCAACTGGGTTCATGGAGTAAAAGTTGATCCCTTGTCACTTGAGATTACTGAAGATGGCTCGCTGCCAATGGTGCCTCTAGATTTGTTGAAGGTGACCTACTATTGCCTGAAGTTACTGGACATGGCTCGCTATCATCTGAGATTTTGTGACTCACACTCATCTATGGTTTTTTGATGCTGGCCAGTCACCATCACAGAGGTGATTCCTTGTTGTCTGAGACTTAAACATTTGAAAGGTGGCTTGACGTTACCCAAACTTAGAGATGGCTTGTTGGGGTGGCTCACTGCCAATTATTTATCTAGGCGAGGGGTGATTTCCTATCATCTGAGATTCATTAGAGATGGCTCACTGCCGATCGTGTGTTTCAATAAGGGGGTGATATGCTATCACCAAATATTCACTAAGGATGGCCCGCTACCAAATTACTTCTCAATATATGGTGATCTGCTACCGTCTGGGTTTATCGGAGGTGGCTCACCACTGACCGTGTTTCTAAGGATGATGGAGGTGGCTTGCCACCACTTACATTTGGGGATTACTGAGGATGGCTTGCTACTGACCAAGTTTCTGTAGTTGGGGTGGTTTTTCATCGCTTGGGATGCTGTAAACAATGGCGACTTATCGTGACATTACGTTTACTTGATTCTCTGAGGTTCTGGGGATGGCTTACTGCCAGTTGCACTTTTGAATGAAGGAGGCGGCCCGCTACCAAATGGGATGGTTGGAGATGGCTTGCTGCCGGTCGTGTTTTAGAATAAAGGGTGGCCTACTGTCAGCTGTGATAGATGAAGGTGACTTGTTGTTGCTTGGAGCTTGTTGAGATCTGAGGGTGACTACCTGTCATCTAAAATTATTTGATAGTGAAGGATTATGATTTCTCTGCAATACCGGTTGGGCTAATAACTTTCTTCTTAAATTCTAATCACTCATCAGGTGAGTCATTGATGATGCTACTCGTCTGGTGTTTAATAACTAGGGAGTCCCTCGTCTTGCCCCCGAGTTTTAATGTTTTGGTCCCACTCCACCCGAGGATACATTGTCCTGCATGTGAGTGGATGGGAGATTCATTCTGTCCCCAATTTTCTACTTTCATATTCTTTTAGCTTGCTCCCGACCTCCATGTCAGCCCGTGACCAATTACTCCCACATCTTTGTCTGCTCTCACACTGGATTTCTATGTTAGGTTGCCTTTCCCCTTCCGTTGTGGGCATCTGGATAGTATGATTCAATTATTGTTGTCCCTTTTAATGTTGTGCTCATTGCAATGAGTCCTCTACTTTAGCCTCATTTGGCTTTCGTCTTGTTTGTCCTTGCTGAACCTCGGGCCGTTTGTCCTATTTAGAATGCAATATGTATGCATGGCATGCATGGTGTGTGAGTCTAAATGTTTTTCAGCCACTTGTTGCTGGCTTTCTATTCTAGTATGAGTATGTGATGCAATGTGATGCGGGTGTGTAGTGTTTAAATGCCTGTTCTATAATGTCACGATTAATCACGCATTAAAAGGAGAGTGTTAGTCAAACTGTGTTGATGTCTAGGTTACTCTTGGTCAGAAAAGATGGTTGTTCATGTCTGGTAATGGTGATGTCTAAGTCTAAGCTACATGGTGGCTCGGATAGAGTGCCTTGGTTATCAGGATCCTAAACTAGATGAGGTGCTCCTCTATGTGTTGTCCGGTCTGGCCAGTCATTAGATGGAATGGAATGTCTTTTTCCTCCTGCCTAGAGGAATTCATCAATGAGTGTCTAGTCTTTAGGTTTCAGTTTTTTGTTCAAGTATTTGGCTCAGGTTTGGCTTCCAGGTTTTCTTTTGTTTTCCATGGCTATTTATCTTTAGTGTGAACTACCCCCTGAGAAGTTTCTGACTTATCAAACTTCTACTTTCTTTTTGCCTAATCATTTTGCCCAGGCACCAATTTGTGAGGTTTCCTAATAGCAGGCATTGCCTCAACTTTTGCATGAGTCACCCACGGAGGGGTTTTCATCTTATTAGGCTTTATTTGTTTTTATCTTTATCTTTTTGCCTAGGGTGCCTCTTTGTGAGGTTTTCACCCTAGCAGGCCTTGCCTTAACTTTTGCTTGAGGCACCCACGAAGGGGTTTTCAGCTCATCAGGCTTTATTTATTTTTGGCCTTATCTTTTTGCCTAGGCCACCTCTTTGTGTGGTTTTCACTCTGGCAGGCCTTGCCTTCACTTTTGCATGAGTCCCCCACGAAGAGGTTTTTAGCTCATGAGGCTGTATTTGTTTGTGGCCTCGTCTTTTTGCCTAGGGCGCCTCTTTCTGAGGTTTTTACCCTAGCAGGCCTTGCCTTAACTTTTTTGTGAGTCACCCACGGAGGAGTTTTCATCTCATCAGGCTTTATTTGTTTTTGGCCTCATTTTTTTGCATAGGGTGCCTCTTTGTGAGGTCTTCACCCTAGTAAGCCTTGCCTTAACTTTTGCATGAGTCACCCACGGAGGGGTTTTCAACTCATCAGGCATTTTTTATTTTTAGCTTGTGCTTGTGTGTGAGGTTTCCAGTGTTGGTTCAAGCCTACCTCGTCGAGCTATAGAACGAGGCCATCGGGTTGGCGTGATTATGAGGCATGTTACCACATTGTTAGTGAAGGGTTTTACTATCTTGTCATCAGGGACATCGGAACGGGCTTCCTCTTTTATTGGAGGCGTGGTGTGCCCCTTCGAAGGTTCTGACTCTGCATTGGTCTTGTCATGCAGATCATCTGCTTATTTGTCACCTATTTAGTATCTCATTCAAAATGCAAGTGATATGATGCAATCAAGAATATCTGACAACTAATCAAACTAGTTCATTTAACGATGCAATGGAGGAGCGTGGTTTGTATGATAGGCTCAATATTGTTGTGGCTGTTGGTCTGGCCCCTCTGGTTGCATGTTTAAGCTTTAATCTGGGCTCTTCCTTTGACTTGTTCCTTTTACGTATTTTGCTCTTTTGCACGGGCTTGATCAGTCATGGCTTTTCATGCTAGGGGCAGCGCCTCAACATATTTCAAAGATGTTCATTAGGCTTCTTTTATGTTTTGTCACTCGTAAGTACAATATTTGGATTGATGAGATTCGTCATTCATTGATTGCCCGGTCCCTAGTATCATGGTTCAGAGTTTTACTCTTATGACTCCAATAATCACACATTTGCTCAAGTAGTGTCTTGTTGCTTCCACTTTGCATTTCGGTCATGCTTCACGGTCACTTAGATATGCTTTATTCTGAATCTCTTCGCTTCCTCGTTTTTCATTATTTTTTTCTCTTGTTTTTCTTTTTTTGTCTCTTTTTTTTCCTTTTTTTTCTCTTTCTTTTCTCTTTTTTTTTTTTTTTGAGTCATAGAGAGATTTTGACATTTTATTCAGCTTGTGAAGGAGCATGCCTGGAAGTGTTTTGAGATGATTTTAGATGTTTGAGATGATCTCCAGGACCCACAATTCTTTTGATGGTGCTTGACTTATCTTTGTGCTTGTGGTGCCTTTTACTGATCAAAGCCGTCCTCCGAGTTGAGCATGGCATTACTTCATCCTCCATTTTATGACGGCATTGGTGGGCTCAACAAGTGTTTTGAAGCCTTATGGAAACGTTAAATGAACTATTATGATATAAGTGAACACCAAAGATATTATCAGTGCAAGATGCATTTAAGAAAGAAAACACTATTCAGATAAAAGGAAAAAGTAGATTTTCTGTTCATTTATTTAGAAGGTTGTTACAGAAAGATAAAGATTGCATTCCTATGAACTAGTAGTTTAAGTGGCCAAATCCCAAATGTTCGGGATCTGGGATTTTCCCCTCGTTGATGAGATCTTGGATGGAGTGTCAAAGTGCCTGGCAATCATTAGTAGGATGCCCATTTGCCAGGTGTAAAGCATAGAATAAGCCCATGATGTAAAGGCATGGGTCTTGATTAACAGGGTTCATTGTTGGTTGTGGTTGTAGCAGGCCAAGATGCTTCAGATGCTCAAAGATGTCTTAAAGAGTAAAGAGGAGCTTGGAGAACCGTCGTCCGGTTGAAGTGCCAGCCTGACTTGACTCAGCATTGTTTCAATTATTGAATCGGACCAAGGTTATCATTCCTATGTCAATGAGCTTCTTGATGATGTTCTTCAGTCTAATGCATTCGTTGGTCAAGTGCCCTTCAATCTGGTGAAATTCGTTGTATGTCCCCAGGATGTAACTTGAGATGTCAGGGCCTAGGTCATCCTTGTTAAGTTCTGATGTGAGGAGCCCTTGAGAAATCAAACCATGAAATACTTCAGACACCGATTGATCATAGTAGAAGTATCCATTGAGGAGTGGCGCTTGCACTGTTGTTAATCTCTCAGGCATTGTACGACTTTCGTCATTGGTTAGGTAAGGATGAGGATGATTTGGGATGAGTTCATCACATGGGTAGGGATGAGTCGTTAGGTCTTGTGGGAATAGGACTTTCTACTGAAGGTGGTAGTAGGTCTCTGGGTCATATATGGTGGCATGAAAGTCAAGTGGATAGTCTGTAAGCTCATCAGGGCTAAGGTATTTATTGGTGTAGGTGTTTAGGGGGTGTTCTGGGGATTCGAGTTTAATGTTGTCATTAGAGGGTGGAGCATGCCTTGCGATCATGTCAAGAGTCTGATTCCTCCTCAGGTCATATACAGGTTCTTGTTGTGGGGGTAGGGGACATTGGTTTTCCAGATCCATCAAGAGATCCATTCTTTGCTGGGGATGTTCCTATTCAACAGTTGACCACGTGGGCTTCCTAGTTCTGAATCTTTGTACAAGAGCTTATACCTCTCCCCACATGGCATTTCGAAGTCGATGGAGTAAGAACTTGTCTTCCATTTGCTACAAAACAACAGATGTTATGGCAAAATCCTGCTATTCGTGTGTGCACCATGTTTAATGTGTGTAATGTTTCATGACCCTAGTGATTCATGCATGGATTCATGATCGTGATATAACAAGTAGCTCTACCTACTTCCATCGTGACCATTTGGAAGTTTATGTCTAACTGCCTGTTCTGTCAGCTAATGGTCCATCATCTTTTTTTATCATTCCCACTTGGTCAACTGTTCTTGCCCAGGTATAGCATCTTTTGAAAGGACTTTATGCCCGAGAAGGTAAGAGAGCGTCTCGTTAAATAAAAAGGAACCCAATTTATTCAAGCATAATCCATCTTACAAATTACAAGCAAAATTTGATGGTTGTATTTATTTATCCTATACTATTCTTCCAAGGCAAATTTCGTAATGCCTGATCGATTCCTTTTAATGCTCCTAGCTCCGTCATTGTCTACATTTCTAGCCCTCCAGCATTTTCCCTTTTCTCCTTTCTTTTTCTATGCAATCAAGGATAGTGGGTAATTCTTCAAGATGATATTCTACCATGTAGTGAAGTAGCCAACTACCTTCACTTTCTAACAAAGGTTCAACCTCCGAGATCCTGCAATCACCATGCCCTTCTGATGTCTGCAAGGTTAAAGAAATCATTTCGAGCGTTCAGGGCGCATGGCCACTTCTCCATTATGTGGCATATCCCATGGGTTCATCTCCTAAGGTAACCAAATTCTCTTCCAAGACTAGATCTTCTATGATGTTAACGAAGCCATAACAATTCCTCAAGCAGTGTCCCATAGATTTGTGGTAACAATAATATTCCCCCACAGAGAAGGCGTTGAAGCTATCATAAACGGGTGGCTCGACAGAACACAAGTATCCTTTCTCTACTAAATCACTGAAGATTTCACTCAGGGTGTTTTTGAGGGTTGGTGGAGGCCCTTTTAGTGGCAAAGGAGGCACCTCCCTCCATTTGAACAGACCAAGGAGTAAGCTTATAATCTTTTCTTATTTCTCTGCCCCTATGTAAATGATGAACCCATTGTCGGTTATGGCAATCTCCTTTTTACTACAAAGTTCATTAATAGCTCTTTTAAATGCCCTAAATTCATCAACATAATGTCCAGAGCTATAGTAGTATTCATAAAAGGTGTACGCTGGTATTCCTCTCCTTCCATTATAGTCGCTGGGGACGGCTTGGGTAACATTCTGTTTTCGGTTAACTCTTCATAGATCTCTAGGGCCCTCCATTCTTTGTCCCATAGGTAATCCTCCCCTTCGAAATCACCATTTAGAATAGGGATCTCCGAAGTGCCTCGGTTGGTGCCAAGCACATATTTCTTTATCCATATTTCTATTAGAACATCATCATTAACAAGGCGTTGTATGGCCTTCCCTAATGTTTGGCATTCGTTCATCCAATGTCACTCTATTTCGTGATAATTGCAAAAGGTTCCCACTTCAAAACTTGTTATATTAGCATCAGGGTGAAAGGAAAAAGGTCTAGGTACAGTAATACCCCACTTCCTCAGAGTTGCCAAGGTGGCGGATAGAGGTTGTTCTAGATATAGCACTTAGGTTTATTTCTCATTCAAATTCAATGTCGTTGAAGCAATATCATCACTGTGAATGTCCCATTCGGTGTTGTAGCTAGAATGATGAGAGCTACTTGCCATTTTAGCTGTAAAAAGAGGGTTAGCATGTGCATGAATATTATATATATGTATGTATGTGTGTATGTATAACAAAGGAAACAAGAAAACTGTTAGCTGTACATGTAACAATTACTGCAAAATGGCAAGCCTTCCAACCTTATTTCTCCACACACATATTCCGTTGGACAAAAGTTCTTTTCCTGGGTAGGCTGAGGTACTTCATTTCATCAACAGAAGATGATAGTACCATCCTATAAAGAGCGTTCTCTTAAACTATTCTAGCAAACAATAGCACTTATGATAATTGAGTCTGTATCCTTGACCTAAATCCTACCTTTAGGTGGATAGAGTTTGGGCATAGGCTTTAGGCTTAATGATCATAAATACTCATGCAAGCATTACAACAAGTAGGATTTAACAGGTACAGCCTAGTGGAAAACTTCTATTGTCATTACATGCTGGGCTTTGACTCTTTGGTTCGGCTAAGAAGGCTCCCACAGAGTCAGACTCCCATTAACCATTGCTAAGATGGTAAAAGATCCAGTATGGGCTTCCCATTAACCATGACCCATTAACCATTGCTAAGATGGTAGGCCCAGTAGGATTCCCAATCACTGTGAGTGGTCCACTGATAATATAGTCAAAGAAACCAGTGTGGTATCGTTGGATTGCATTACAAATGGTACCAGGGTTTTATAAGGACCTTAGAAATGTAGAACTACATGCAATGCAAAGGTGAATAATGACTAGATTAATTAAAAAGATAGGAAATTGCTTAGAATCTTCATTCATTTTACTTACAAAAACTTCCCCAATGGAGTCGCCACTGTGGACAGAGCGCCTGGGAGCCTGCCTGTCAGTTGGTGTCCAATGGCAATGGCGATAGACTCACTAGATGGATTTTAGAATTTTTATCAAAAAAGTTGTGGAGTAGCCGCCCGAATTGCATCGGGATCACCTAGTGATTAACAAACAGATAGACTACTCAGGAATCCCCATTCATCATCACACCAGATGATTTCTGGGTTCAAAATGCGTCATCCATTCTTGGGGCACTTTCCCATTTAATTAAGTAATTATTTCATTATTTCCTACTAGAGACAAACAATATAAAGCGATAAATCATTTGGAAAGTATGATGCAATGAATGGGCATGCCTAATATTGTCTCTAATTGATTTTAGTTCTGCATCAAGTCCGTTGTAGTTAACCCTGATTGATTGAGTGCTGATTTACTGTATTGGTGGGTTACTACTTACTTTTATCAACAATAAGTTAAGCGGATTATTTCCTTATTTATTTACAAGCTAATATTTGCACTTTAATTCATTCATTATTTACCTGAAATATTGGAATGGCAATAATATACATAAACCCTTAAAGAAAGGAAAGGTGAAATGAGTTTCTACCATCTTATTGTACTTATTACCAAGTTTTTCCCATTATAAATGTCCGTTAATTATTTACAATTAAATCTAGGTGATTTGCATAAAAAATAACAAGAGAGTCTTACCAATCGACCGATTCATCCTGAGAGGACTTATTTGTCGACCTTGGAACTTCAGATCAGTCAGAGTGTCCAGATCCTTTGTTGGTCATCTCTGCATGGCCCATGCATGAAGGTTAGGCCGGACTTTTACTGATGGTTTGATCAAATCTTTGTTTGGGCCAGGCTCAAGTTACAAAAATAATTGAAGCAAGTGGGACATCCGACTGAACCTTGATCATCCGATCGAATGATCAAAGGTTTGGTCGGATGAGTCTCTTCTGCTCGTGATGATCTGGCCGGACCTTTAATCTGATACTGGAAGCAGTTTCTCTGAATTTTGACCTGTTTGTTTCACACCTTTGGAATATAATACACAAGAAATGCAAATTAGATCTCCTAAAGCCTAAAGGGGACTCTAAGTCTCACATATAATAGCTTACTACAAATCAAGTATATTTAAGGATTCAGAGACATGTTTTAATCCATTTGTGCTTGGTTGAGTTCCAAAGCCACATCCTCATCCTTTTTAGTGCACCACCTTAGCCTTAGAAGCCCATGCATATTAGATAAAACAAAAAGAACTTAGTTATATATAAGCATGAAAAGTTACAATAACTTAGAACATCAAGATATCAATGGAATGATACAACCAAAACCTTGTCTTTTTAGACGCTAGAATGATCCTTATAATCATTATACTCTTAGTTAGTTACCATTTTGTTGAATCGTCGGAGAACCAGAGATGATGAAACTTTACTCCCTCTTCTCTCCTTTTCCTCCTACTAAAGGATGTTTACTTAATCTGTAAGCAGTATGTATGCTAGTGGTAAAAAAAATGCTCCCCCTTGCAAGGTGTTGATGCAAGATTTTTATAGTGCAAGGCAGTGGAAGCAAGTAAGCCTACTGCCATATTGTCAAATCACTACTCCGTAGTTAATAATCATGATTACCCCTACGAGCCTAGGGTAAAGATCCGACCAAATGTTTGATAAAGGTCCGGCCAGACCTTTACTTGATGAGCCTTGGGTCATTCTTTCCTTGGACTTTCGAGCCCAAAGTGGGTAGCTCAATGGTTTGGCTAGATGTTTGGTGGTCCAGCTGAACCTTTGGCATTCGAGGCACTACCTTCGCTGTTTAATTGTATGAGATATGTCTTGAAGATAGATAGGATGTCCCAAAGCCTTTCATTTTAGCCCCAAGGATTTAGTATCCCAAAATTCAGTGTCTACAGGGCTCAAAACCACTTGGTTATGGATTAATATTCTTGCTCTTGAACCAGTTTATCTTCTACCCCTTACAACAGGTTGGTATGCCCGTTGTCCTCTAGATATAACCTATCTAGTGATCCATCTTTGAGTTTTTACACCTATTGTCCTCTAAGAATAGCCTACCTAGTGATTTTCCCCCATCATTGCAACAAATGTGTACACTTGTTGTCCTCTAGGTATATCCTACCTAGTGAACCGGAGATGGCTATCTAGAGACCAGAGATGGCTATCTAACACAGTGATGACTATCTAGAACTAGAGACGGCTACCAAGAAATTCAAAGATGACTTTTAGAACTGGAGATGGCTACCAAAAAATTTAGAGATGACTATCCAGAACCGAAGACTGCTACCTAAAATTCAGATATGACTATACAAAACTAGAGACGACTACTTGTGAATTTTGAAATGACTTTCTAGAACTTGGCAATGGCTATCCACGGGGATGACTATCTTCCTTTGAGCAGTATCTTTTTTTGGTGTCCTTAATTATGTTTATGTATATTAGGTGTTTTTAGCTTTGTCACGCTTTATTCATATTGATTATTACTAAACCTCGACAAAGCAGGGACAAGCTATAGACACTTAATTTTTGGATGCAGGAATAATGTGAGTCACTTAAAGCCTAGATGATGATTAGATAGTAACTTTGTTACTCGACGTACACCTTTTGAACTCTGAAGAATTCCTGAATGAAAAGGTTTTGAAAGTTTTGAATTGAATTTAAAGGTTTTGATCAATCTTTAAATAGTTTTGATTGATTTGAAGTGGTTTTGAACTTAGAATGATCCTCTGGGCTAACTTCTAATGTTTTGGGCCTCGATTTGGAGTTCATGCTTCGATTTAGTGGGGTTCATGGCTTAAAACGAGCCAAAGCATCACGAAACAGGCAGGAAAGGGCTGGAACAAAGCTTACTTCTCATTCTAGGAGTGTGCCTCATCCAAGACCTGTACGCGTTAGCCTTGAGGCACACAGCACTTTCTAGAGGTGCATGCCTCTAGCCAGAGCTATACTCCTCTAGCTTGACCTAGAAATGAAGAACCGGCATCGATTGAGCCTGGAACGAGACCGGATCTAATTTCCAAAAGCCTGAGCCCAATCCAGATGCCTGGCAGCCACCAAACCATACGGTTTTAGTTGATCCACCTTCCAAAATTGTTTAAAATCTGAATTATATGGAGATGTTGAGTTTTACGAAAAGTTCCTTAATTAATTTTCTTTTTTTTAGAAGAAAATTTTGATTTCTTTGATTTATGGAGAGGAACATTCTTGAATCAAATCAATCGAATATTCTTCAATCAAATCAATTCAATCATTTCCTAATTGAGCCTCATCAAACCACTATAAATAGGAGCTCAAATTCATTCTTTCAAGAGACCAATTACAATGAACAATCAACATAAAAACAATTTACATTGACAAACATCAAGTTCTTAGTTTTTTAAGGATCTTCAGAGCCTGCAATTTAGCTAAGCTC
>CANYLF010438781.1:0-19913 GCA_948193215.1 Bocquillonia castaneifolia
GGTTTAATTTATGCATTCTCTCTCTAGGGTTTTCTATATGTGGTTTTATTTGTGTATTTATTTTGATTGGCCATCTTATAAATGCTATATTAGTAATTGATAATATTGAAAGATATTGTTAGTTATGGAAATACATGTAGGCTTGTTAGTTATTCCTAGATGTGAAAGCATTAAGGGTAAATGATGGGGTTTATGGGTTAGGATGTTAGGATTAGTGATGATAGGTTAGTTTTGGATAATTGATGAAAGTTAAACCTAGGCTAATTTGTGTAAAACTCTTGACCTAGACATAGGCTTGAGTTGCTAAATCCCCTCCCCTTTTTGAGAGATTTGTAAGAATTAAACCCATATTTGTTTTATCATTTCATCATTAGCCCAAGTGAGACACAACCTAGAGTGCTTTTTAATTAGTATTTAAACCCATTTGCGTTTCTATTGATTTATAATTGCTTTTAGTTAATCAGTTCTCATATTATTGCCTTAATTACTTGTTTTATCATTTTTAGAATTTCTTTGAGTTGATTTTATTAATTGCTTGCTTTTGAGATTGAAGTAGATTTGTGTTGAACCTATCCTTTTTCGGTTGCTCAAATAATTAATCAATTTCCAAAATTAATACTCGAAACCATTTAACTCCCTGTGGATCGATATCTATATATACTACTTGAGACACAGTTTACTTACGGATGCGACCAATTCTTAAGAGTATACCATATCTCAATTAATTTTATAATTAATATTATATTATAATTTAAAATAATAATAATAATAATAATAAAATAATGAAATAACCATTAAATCATTTTGTGTTATTTCTAAAATAATTCACATCGGGAATAGTAACCAATTCAAATAAAAACATATGTTGTTATATATTTTTCCCCTTACAAGAATTTCATCCTCAAAGTTCTGAAACAAAATAGAAAATTAAGCTTTTATAATCTTTTGAGGAAGATTTTATCCAACTAGAGTTAGAAACCTTTATACTCACCTAATATATTAATTAATAAGTAAAATTATTAAATTTTAAATACAAGAGTATTTAGAATCTCACTAGAATCTTATCAACTTTGCATAATCTTCAAAATCCTTTCTTTATATTTTTAGTGTGGGAACCTGATATCGTGCTCTTGGGTGATGATAACCCACAAAACCAAAGGTCTGCAACATAACTGACTGACTGACCATATGCATAATGCATGCCTAATGTAGGACAATTGACATGGATGCAACAATGTAAATGTAAACTCCCTTATTATATACTCTGGGCACAAATGTTTAGTTCTCATACTTAACACCATTAAAATCATTCCAATACTTTCAAAATTTTCAGAAGCCCTTTATAAAACAAAGTCCATTCAAGTACTAGACTTGTTGTCATATTTGTTTAGGTAGAAGTCATTGAATCCTCAATACTTTCTATGCAAACATATAATTAGTTTATCCCCGCTTATATTTTTCACCCATATCTCGCACTGAATACGTCAACGAGTCAACTTATCATTGAACTAACATAGTATGTTCATGTATTAGTAAGCTATTATAGAATCTTAATAGTTATGAGACACTGTCACAACTAAAGACTGATCGACAAAGCTAAAAGTAGAATTTCGAATCAAATGAAAACTTAACAAGACGAGTAGGAATCCTAACTCCGCAGTTACCACAAATCTAACGCTTTTAGTCCGAAAAATAACCTATAGCTCTGATACCAACTCTATCACGACCAAAACCTGAGTTGGACCGACCCTAGGGAATGGGTAGGCTTAAAGCCACCAAAACCCATAGCAAGCCTAACTCGAACACCATTTGTTACAGAATCTTGCTAGAGTCCAATATTCATATTTAATTATAATCGATTAGAAATCAACATCAAATATATATATAATTCTCAAAAAGATAATTATAAATACATTAATACATTTAATATTTCTAACTTCTACAACTACAGAGTAAATAGAATTTAGACAATTTATAATATATAGTCTCAAACAATAAACCTTGCAGAAGAATAACATGCAAGGCTAAACATTAAGAAATTGTCTAACTCTGAAGAATAACCTAGAAAAAAAATAATTGAGGGGAGTCAGACCTCACTAAGTGAATTAATATCATATCTATATTATACTACTTAAATACACAGAGTCAAGCAATCTACATAAATATATATAATATATGTATATACAAGCACTCTACACATATAGCTATTCAGTCTAATAAGAATTTCATCAGAACATGCAATCAAGGATGGAGAACCGCAGTAGAACACATAATGACCTCTAATTACCATAGCCTTTTTTTGGCTTTCTTATTCCAATCGGTTCACTTAATTCAACGATAATGTTTCTGGCGACTGAGACACTACTCACCGATCCACCCCAGAAATAATACAATTTATATCTGGTGATCGAGACACCCCTCACCGATCTACCCTAGAGTTATTACAATCTGTCCTTGGCGACCGAGACACCTCTTACCGATCCACCGCAACCATAATTCCAACTCAAATCTAATTATCACCCGATTGTAATACACAATTCTTATAAACATAACATAAATATAATAGCATGCAATTAACTAAGCATAATATAAAAATAATTTTAACTCATAGTTTTTGAATCCTTGTTCACTGTTCTAGCTCGCATCCCCTTAAGCCAATCGACTTAACCAAAATAGAAAAGGATAAATACCATATTAGAAAATGAAAAAAAAATAGATTCTAAAAGTCCGAACTCTAGATTTATCTATTAATAAGATTTAATAGAATTCTACTAAAATTTTGGCAGAACCTCCCCTAAAAATAGGACATTCCCACCCAATAAGGGTTCCGTTTCCTGCTTAAAAAAACTTATATAATATCACAATTCGAGTCAGGCCACCAACCTACATAATATACCCACGCGTCACCAATCACAACACCAAATCAACACAATGTTTAATAACTATTTACAAAAGTTTATTCTTTTAAATCCATTTGCTAAGCTAAGTTTAATGGCATAAATAATCCATTGACATTGTTACTTATAAACTCATCAAAATTCTAATTAATAACTAGCTAACACGCATAGTAAGAACATACTTTAAATAATCAAGATTGAATATTTCCTTGAAATTATTATAACGATGTTTAGAAATTAGCACATTACCCAAAATACTAATACTTTCATATGTTTTTGTATACACTGAAAATCTTTAAAAAAAAAGTAAAAATAAATATTTTAAATTAATTTAGAAACACAAATAATATACATCGTGTATCTATTCATGGAGCCTTTGTAATAATTTAATAACAAAAATTCTACTCATCGTTACATTCTCAAACTTTCTAGAATCAAAGTAAATATAATAATTAACATGTATACTGAAAACAACTTAAAATATTAAGTGTAAGAGTCTTAAAAGATAAAAACACAACATTTGTCCCATAGGTTACTAACACCGGACAACAGGTATATAATGATTTATTATTTGAAATCTAACTATTCGATCATTATAAAACTTTTTCACATAAACCAGACATATGGAAGATAAATATATCTAAAAATCAATCATACAAGTTATTTAAAACTCCAGATATAGTTTTCCCTTTTAGATTCATATATAGTTGTCTTTTAAACATACGTATACAACAATTCAATAACACTTGACCAAACCATAGTTACCTGGAATACGATATGTCGTGGGTATGGGCATTGATACTTGGAACTCAACCTCTAAATATTCAGTAGTTTAAGGGGTAGGCTTAGTTGGTTCGCTATTTCGGAATATGGTATGCAAAATATATAATTTTGGTTCATGAATATATGTATATATGAAATCATTTATGTAGAGACTTAATTTTTGGATAATAGATCTCTAGGGCTAAATCGAGAACTTAGGACAAATTAATTCATGTGGGCCTGTCCCGAATAGGATTAAATCATGAGATAATTCCCTATGAGCATCAATGGTTTGGCCGGATCATCAAAGATCCGGCAGAATCATCAAAAGAGCCTGTGGATGGGGCAAGCAAGCCCTAAAGCCCAGGAAGATGAAGCCCTAAGTCCACAAATCAAAGGTCCGGCCGGGCCTCTACCAAACATTCGACCGAACCTATACCCTAGGCCAGTAGGGTAATCATGAATATTCGCTATAGAGAGGTGATTTGATAAGAGATGGATTAGGCTTACATGCCTCTAACCCTCAGCAATATAAATACCCATGCATAACATCTCAACAAGGGGGGGGGGATGCACCTGTTACCACTTGCAGAAACTACTTTGACAGAAAGCAAAAAGAAATCCTTCAGCAGGAGGAAAAGAAGAGAAGAGGAAGGAAGCTGCATTGTCTCCAGTTCTCCGATGACTCAACTAAAACGGTAAAACCTAGAAGATATCAATTGAAAACATCATCCTAGCATCCATACATTACAAAAACAAGGGTTTGGTTGTATCTTTCCTTTGATATTTCAATGATTTAAGTCTATGTAACTTTGCATGTTTATCTATAACTAAGGTTTTTCTGTTCTTATTTGCATACATGGACTCTTGAAGCCAAGATGATGGAGTAGAGATGATCAGGACATAAACTTGAAGCTCAACCAAAGAGAAAATGGATTCAACTCTATCTCTGAATCCATAGAAGCTTCGATTTGTATTAGACCATTAAGCTAGAAATATAGGGACTCTCTAGGTCATTTAGCGTCATATTTACATCTTTTACGTATTATATTTGAAAGGCATGTAATAAAAAGGTTCCAATCTAGTAAAATAGCCCCTTGCAGCCATTTACAGGTTCGGTTGGACCACCAAGAATCGTCTAGGATTGTCCGGCCGAGTGTTTGGTCATTCGGCTGGATGATCAAGGTTTAACTTGATGTCCCAGCTTGGTGAATACTTTTCATTTATTCGGGCCTGGCCCATAAAAAGATTCGACCGAACCTTTGATGAAGGTCCGGTTGGACCTTCTCGCATCGACCATGCAATTAACCTAAAGAGGGGGGGGGGGGGGGGTCAAAGCTACAGGTTGTTTTGAAACTTTGAGGTTGACTGCTAAGTTCTCTTCAGGACTAATTAATCGATCGGTAAGGTTTTCTGACCCTGTTTAATTTACAATCAATCACCTAGAACTAAGTGCTAAATAATTAATCGGACATTTAATAAACAAACTCAGTAATCAATAGAATAAAAATGGTAGAAAATCATTTCACCTTTCCTTTCTTTAAGGGTGTATAAATATTCCTGCCATTCACTATCTAGGATAATAAATTAAATAATTAATGTGCAAATATTAATATTCAAAATAATATAAAATAAGCTAGAAACTAACTGTAGATGTTCTGTATGTAAATAAATAAGGAAATAATCCACTTGGCTAATCATTGACTAAAATAAATAGCAATCCCACCAAATACAACTAATTGCACTCAATCGATTAGGGATTAATCAAGTGGAACTAATGTCTAAATAAAACTGATTTAAAACAATATCAGAGATGATCATTCATCCTACTCACTTCAGTGCCATATTATTTTTTGGGTGTTTATCACTTTATATTGTTTTCCTTATGTAGGAAATAATGACCTTATTACTTAACTAAATGAGAAATTGCCCCAAGAATGGATGACTCATTCCGAACCCAAAAATCATCTAGAGTGATGACGAATGGGTATTCTTTAGGAATCCATCTATTTGTTAATCACTAGGTGATCCCAATGCAATTTGGGTGGCGACTCCAAAACTCTTTTCATAAAATCAAAAATCCTATCTAGTGAGTTGATCGGCATTGTCATTAGACACCAACCAACGGGTAGGTTCTGGGCACTCTGTCCATAGTGGCAACTCCACTAGGGAAGCTTTTACAAATAAAAATGAATGAAGATTCCGAGCAATTTCCCATCTTTTTAATTAGCTTGGTCATTGTTCTTCTTCTACATTGCATTCTAGTTCTGCATTTTTTAGGATCCCTATAAACCTTGGTACCATTTATAATGCCGACCAACGATTCTATTTAGTTTCTTGGGCGGTATTATCGATGACTACCACTCAAAATTAAGATGACTTCCTCGTCTTTTAAACCCTTGAGTGGGGATGACGGTTAAAGGAAGTTTACTTGCGTGGGAGCCTTCTTAGTCAAATCAAATATCAAAACCCATCATGTAATGACCATAGAAGTTTCCACTATGTTGTACCCAAGTAATCCTACTTGTTGTAATGTTGCCATGAGTATTTATGATCATTAAGCCTAAAGCCAATGCTGAAACTCTTTCCACCTAAAGGCAGAATTTAGGTACAAGGATACAGACTCAATTATCGTAAATGATATTGTTTGCTAGGATAGTTTAAGAAAAAGTTCTTACACGATGGTACTATCATCCCCCGTTGATGAAATAAAGTACCCTAGCCTACCTAGGAAATGGACTTTTAACCAACGGAATACGTGTGTGGGAGTAATAAGGTTGGAAGGCCTGGCATTTGGCAGTATTTATTACCTATACAGCTAACAGTTTTCTTATTTTCTTTGCCATGTATACATGCACACACTCATGCATTTACTAATCACTTTTTCTACAGCTAAAATGGCAAGTAGCTCTCATCACTCCAATATCAGCACTGACTGGGACGTTCAGACCAATGATACTACCTCAATAACACTCAATCTGAATGGGAGACAGTCTTAAGTGCTGTATATAGAACAACCTCTATCAGCCACCTTTGTAACTTTGAAAGATTAGGGTGTCCTCATACCCAAACCTTCCTTCTTTCACCCTGACACTGGCGTGATGAGCTTTGAGGTTGGGGCTTACTGCGATTATCATGAAATAAAGGGACATTGGACGAATGAATGCCAGACCTTGGGGAAGGCCATACAACGCCTTATTGATGATGATGTACTGTGACAACTCCCGCAAGTGTACGGAATAGTTATAGTAATACTCGGAGTACGAGCTCGAATCCACAGGGAAAAACATGGGAATCTTTCGATTATGGGCACAATTGACAAGAAAAAAAAACTAAAACCCTTGAGTTGATTTTGAAATCATTTTAAACTAATTTAATAAAGAAATCAAAAACAAGAAAATAAACGCAATAAAAAAAACAATTAAGATTACGAAACAACCAATAAAACAAGCACTAGAGTTCAGGATTTCATATAGAGGGAGCAACTCAATTAACAATGCAAATTCATTTAAGCAAGACTTTCTGAAAGTGTTTTAATCCTCCGTCGAGGTAGAAAAACATATTTGATTCAATCAACTATGCTAATCCATCGATGCAAACTGATTAAATAATCAAATCCATTAAGCAAAGCTCTAAATCAAGTTTAGGTTAATTGCCATGTCCATATTAACATCTAAACAAGCTCAATTTTCAATTCCGATTTACAACAATCCATTGATTCAATTAATAAACCTAGCCAACATAAATCTAGGTGGCCAGTCAAGAAATATGTTAATGACGCACTTGAAAATTGAATTCAATGAATAAACCATGAAAAACTATAATAAAATAGAGATTCAAACATCGTTAGTCGAATTACTCCCCTACTAGATTACATCATTCATTCTAGTAGGGGATTTAGTTCATAACCATTGTAAGAACCTAATAACAATCCATAACAATCAATAACAAAGCTAAAATAAAATAACAGGTACAAAGGAAGAAGAACTTAGTCTTGGGAAGAACAAACAAAGCTTGAATCTTCACACATCTCTTACACATCCACCTTTAACCTTGAGAAAAGAAGTGTTTCTAAGAGTTTTCTCTCCTAAATAACTTAAAACAAATGCGGCATAACTCCTAAAATAAGTCTAATAGAGTTATATATATAGTACATCTCAAAAAAACCTAAAAACCCTAAAAATACATAAATTCCCATGTTTATTCTTGGTTGCCCGGCTGGGGCATCGCTGCTGGCCAGGTGCCGGCTAGCCATAGAGTTTTGGCTTTTTTCTGATGGCTGCCAGCCAGCCCAAGAAAATTGGTTTGTTTCTTTTGAAATTCAACTAGAACAGGCTAGGTGCCGGCCAGATGCTGGCCAGGTGCCGGCCGTGTGAAATTTCTGACTTTTTATGACCGTTTCAAGTCTGAATTCACTCCAATTCGACTCCATATGATCCTAACACTAAAAAACAAGAAAATATGAACAAATAAGTGTGAAATCAACTCAATTGGTGAAGAAATTCCCCCACATTTGAGGTTTTGCTTATCCTTAAGCAATTTCAATCAACACTTAATGTCATTAAATCAAATTCATGCCTATCCCAATCAAAAGCTTTCATCACAATAACAATTACTCTACTTCACCAATGTCAAATCACTTAAAATCAAAGGTAATGTTAAACTCAAGCTTACCAAATCAAATTCCAAGCATAACCAATGAACACAATCATCCCAACACTCTTACAAAATCTCATATCAACTCCAAAATGTTTAGGGGTAAAAGTGTTTCACTCAATGATCAAAGCAAGGAAGAAATTCAAGCATAAGCTTGCCTTTTAATCAAGAGTCCTCCATTAAAATCATTGAAAATACAAATTAAAGGGTATTAACTTGGTTTTAATGTCGCTTGGGACAAGGTAGGATTAAAGAAAAGAAAAGGAATTCAGTTAATTAATTAAAAGTACATTCAAATCTAAAACATAACTTGTGAAGAATATTAACTATCCAAAACAAAAGTACTTCTATCTTTACACTTCAAATCACTTTCAAAAACTTTACTATGCTCAATTCACTTCACATTCTTTTAAACTTTACTCTTTTCTCTTTTTTTTTTCAATTCTTTCATTCTTTTAGATTCAAAGATCTTTTTCCCTTTAAACCATTAAGCAATGACATTCGATACCCTTGGCAATCATTTTCATGGAATACTCAAAATCAACAACTATCTTCACAAATCAATTAAGAACAAGAGTTATAACAAATGTAATTATGAGTTAGAACAAGGGAAGATAAAATAATGACTCAATTAAGCTCAAAATTGTGGCAAATCAAAACAAGAAAAAGGGATTAAGGCTCAACTTGGCTTACTAATGGTAAATAAGGTAGTTCATTTGGCCAGAAGTTAAACCTAATTGCCTTTATTACTTTCATATTTCCATCAAAATCATGTGAATTTCAAATGGATACCAAGGCAAGTTCTAATGAATTCCCACCAAGCAAGATTCACTCACAACAAAAATAAGAGCATGTAAATGATATATGCTCAATGAAGCTCAAACTCTCACACAGGTTAAGTACAATGTTGAGAATCTAGCATATACTCCCTCTGTCCCAAAAAGATGGGTACTTTTAGCTCAACACAAAGAAAGTTATTAAAACTAGGTAGAATGCTTTAATTCAATAGGAAAAAGTCACAATTACCCTTATTAAGTCAATTAAATCATTGGAAATAACATTGAAATTTACTCCAACACTATAATTAATAGGGGTACATGTGACATTTAACCATTTAGAGTATTAAATTACTGTCCATAATTTGGGACAAATAAATCTCCAAAACTGCCCATCTTTTTGGGACGGAGGGAGTAGTTGAAACTCACACACAATTAATCACACTAAAACTTTGGAAATAGAAAACTACAGTTTAATACTAACTTTAACTAAGTAATTGTTCACAAGCTAAGCAATAAAATTATTATCACAATTAAGCTCCAATTGAAACAAATTTGAACAATTAACTTAATGAAAATAAGTATGAACTAAATAGGCTCAAAGCCAAACATGAAAATCAACACAAGTTATACACATAGAGCAAAATAAAAGTTAAAAGTAGCCACAAAATACTTAATAAGCATCATATTACAGTCATCCCCTCCCCTACACTTGAATTAAACATTGTCCCCATTGTTTAAGAAAAATAAAAGGAAAATTAAGTAATGAAGGAGGCTTCCCTAAAACAATCCTAAGCTGACTGCAAACCAAGTCCTGGCGAGTAAACGAAGAAGGCCTAAAAGCACAAAAACACACAAAATAAAAAACAAAAATAAAAGAAAGATAAAGTAAAATAAAAGGAAATAAAGAAAGAAAAAAATAACACTGATCAATCATAATCGGCTGGAGGCAACCTAGACTCAATCTCAGTCACATGGTTGCGTAGAAAACACATGTCACGCTCAAGCTGATCATGTCGACGCATGACCTGAGCATGGCGAGCTACAGCAGCTTGCTCCCTCGATTGACAAAGCCAAAGTAAGCGACGAACAATGATAGAAGATGAGTCACAATGATGAGCAGCAGCAGGGGCAGCAGGCGCAGGTACAGTCGCCTCTCTAACAGGCTCAGACACAAGGTTGGGGTAGCAGAAGTAGTGGTACCTGCAGATAGTCCTCATAAAATAAAATCATCCCCTTCATGTGGTACATACACATTCTCCCTAGTAGGAGCAGACCGCCTACCCTGAGCAGAAATCCAATCCTTACCATCATCCTCATAATGAAATTGACTTAATGTATCAAAAGAGATACATGTAGTACCTGTATCCTGAACAATCTGAATACCAGCAAGCAGTGGAGTAATAAAACAGCGAATAAGCTGAGAAATCAATACTAGATATAAAAAGGAAGCATTGGAGGTCTTCGAACTAGTCACAGACTTAATGGAAGCTATGATAGTCTCTGGGACGTTAATAGTGGGAAAAGGAGGACTCCCGGTGAACATTACATCCAATAAATACATTTTAAGCACAAGTACCTCCCAATGACCTTTAGGATGACAAGGAATGATCTTGAAACCCAAAAGTTGTTGTACTAACCTCTACTTCCTAGCCAACTTCTTACTCAAAATTCATTGTCTGTGATCCATTGAAAAACAAAACCGCTGTAAAGCTTTCTAAACTTGCCAATAGGGGTCGATGTGGACCTTCCGAGTCTTAGCAGCAAGACGTCCACCCTCATTTGGTAAACCCAAGAAGGTAGCCAAAGTGGATGAAGTAATGACAAGCTCGTGACCATGAACAATGGTTGTAATCTTAGTGAAGTCATCATCGCCCTTTGGTGTCATATTAGCATAGAATTCTTTCACTAACTCGGGGTAGTAGTCACCTCGAAGATTCACCATTTGTGACCAACCAAAAGGCTCAAATAAAGCACACAAGTGAAATCGTTCCTCCACATCGTCACCAATGATCTTTATTCTTGGTATACCATGCTTCATTCTTTTTGGTAGTAAAGCGATTCCGGATAGTTTGAGCATGTGTCGACATTGCCTACATAGCTAAGCACCAAAACAACCAAAAATGAGTCTATGATAATGCAAACAGGAAACTAATATTAAGCATTCAAAATTAGTTGCCAAAGTGATATGGATTTATGACACAATGCACCAAAACTACACCATATAGCCTAGCCACAATTAAAGCTTAAAACAGCCCTATATATTAAAAAGTGCATGCATTAGGCATACAAGTAGAAGCATAAGCAAAACTAGTGCAAACTAGGCACTTACAAGACCTCTACAAGGTACTAGAATGGCAAGCATTCATTACTACATGCATATGCAAGAACAATAATTAAAACAGCCCCATATACATGCAAAAGAGCCATAGAAATCATGAAAAATGGCATGGGCAACAAGGTATCACAATTGCCGAATCAAAATGCAAATGGTGTAGGAAATAAGCCAAAACATAACCCAAACTAATGAAATTTCCAAAGAATGCCAAAACAGCCCCATAACATGCAATAACCAATCAAGAAAATGAGCTAGGTATTTAATCAAAAGCCTAGAGTGCATATAAACAAAACTTATGCATTTAGCACAATTAGAATTACCAATCCCACCAAAAAGCACCTCCAAAGCATAAACAATTAGCCAACATCAATAATGCATAATCTCAAATCACAATTTCATCAATTAATAAGCAAAATCATAAGAACAAAATAACCAAAAGACATAGAACTATGAACAAACAAAGAAACATAAATATATACAAACATGTACAAGAATTAACTTAAAACACAATCCTACACTATAAAGATAACAATTAATAAAAGAAAATTGCTAGTTAATGAAATGTGATTTGAGACTTACCTTAATCTTCCACCAACGCAATTAATACTTGGAAAAGCAAAAGACAAGATGAAAATAATCTTACAACCAAGCTTAGAGCATCCAAATGATGTAGAAAATCCAAGGAACCAAGTAGAAATTAATGGGTAAAGTTCAAAGGCATTCAACAAGAAGTGAGGGGAAAAGAAAAATAAAAAGAAGGGGAAAGGGGCTGTTGTGCGTGAGATTAAAAGGGGGAAGATGAGGGGGTTGGTTGGACCAGCCATGTTGAAGTGGTTCGGTTCAAACCAGCCGGTCTGACCCGGATGATTTTCACCCTATTTTTTTTTTAAATTGAAACAATTTTACGCCAGAATTTTAGACATTATAAATTAACAAAATAAACACTAAAACATTAAACAACAAATAGAAAGAATGAATTAAACAAGAAAAACAAACCATGAACTAGAAATTAAAACAAATAAACACAAAACTTAAAATTCATAACTATCCCTTCAAGCTTAACAGAAATCATGTTCTAAACATTAAAAGCTTGATAACAAAATTGGGGAACTAAGAAAATTAAAAATAAACTAAAACAACTAAAAACACAAAGAAC
The DNA here is from genome assembly GCA_948193215.1 of Bocquillonia castaneifolia. Classification (NCBI taxonomy): domain Eukaryota; kingdom Viridiplantae; phylum Streptophyta; class Magnoliopsida; order Malpighiales; family Euphorbiaceae; genus Bocquillonia; species Bocquillonia castaneifolia. The sequence continues at coordinate 12,586 of CANYLF010438781.1, forward strand.
CTAGAATCACTAAGGGTAAAAGCCAAAGAATATGATAAAGATGAATTGGCTTGGTAGAAAATGGATAGGGAATGAAGAATGGTTAATTGGAATCGGAGGAATCCATCTACACTTCAATAAAACAGCCGGCATTCGTAGAATAATGACGTCCTTACCCAAATTCAATCGAATTACTTGAACGCCTCACATTCTTTAACCTTTTAAGCTTCATATGCCCAATGTGCATGCTAGTTGCATCATCACTCTTCTCTTGAGGTTGCAGTCGCTTGTTGAATGTACTAACTCTAGCCAAAGTGGTCTTGAAACACGGATTCTCCATCTCTTCCCTTTGTTCATGAGTCACTCCCCAAATATCCTTCATCTTATCGACCATAGCCAACGATTTCCTTGCTTGCTTCAATTGATCATCCTCATCGCGGTTTGGATTAATAAGAGGCAATAGTGATGGTTGAGAAAAAGGTTTGTCCATGAGAAAAATAAAGGTCTTGCCATCGTAGGAGGAAGTTTCGCTAGGGTCACTCTCGGTAGAGCTAATATCCCAATCATTATGGAAATTCTCCAAATCAACAAGGGGATTATAGATGAAAGGTGAAGCAAATTCCTTACATAAACCTTCAACCATGAGATTGCTATGAGGCACCTTAGGCAATGGAGTTTGCCCTCTAGGCTTCCAAACAAATTTTTTAAGTTCCCTCTTAGTATTATCAAAGTGTGCTTGAATCCTTTCATGGCACTTTAATTCCACAATCTTTTCCAAGCTTAAAAACTCTTCATGCGGCTGGAAAGCGCAATGCCATGCTTTAATGGCGGTCCTTTGTGCTAAAGTTTTAGCATAGGGAAGAGTTGGAGGTTGATGGGGTGGAATAGGCATTGATTTTCTATGTGGGTATGGAGAATTCAAAGTTCTAGGCAAGGAGGAAGAAGAAACCTTTCTAATCATGATGACAAAGAAAAATAAAGAAAATAATGCACAGAAATTTTTTTATGTAGAATGAAAAATATAGCTCTCTAATGCTCTATTTATAGGCATCAAAACCCAAATCCTAAAACTCTAGGAAAACCTAATCCAAGTATGGCAAGGAAAAGCTTAACTTATCAAATAAGTAAAACAACTAATCAAATAAGCAATTTCATGTATCACTAGGAAAACAATTAAACAGAAATCCACAAAGAGTTAGGAACTTCCCTTTTATTGTAGCTTTTATTCCAAAATTCCCATAATATCCTTGTGTCCTTATAATTCCCTACAAAAACCAAACAACAAACAATAAAACTAATTAAAAATTTGGCAAACAAAAAGAATTTGAAATTTTTTGTTACGAAAATAGAAATAAAACAAAAACAACAATGAACTACTTAACTAACATGAAACTACAAAATTAAAGAAATTCAAAATACGAACAACATAAATAAAAACATGGAAAATAAAAGTGTGGGTTATCCTCCCCACTAGGGCTTTGTTTAAAGTCTAGAGCTAGACGTAGTGATGCTTCAATTGCTTGAAAAGAAGGTTGGAGCAGTGTAGTATGCTTTCAACCATTGTCCATTTACTGTAAATGGACATTGTTCGTTGCCAACAATCTCAATAGCACCATTCCTAAATACCTTTGTGACTTTGAAAGGCCCAGACCACCTAGAACGCATTTTCCTTGGAAAGAGATTGTACCTTGAGTTAAAGAGTAAAACTTATTGCCCAACATGAAAGTCTTTCCTAATCACATTCTTATCATGCAATGCCTTAGTTCTCTCCTTGTAAAGGCGAGTACTATCATAATATTCATGGTGAATTGCATCCAACTCGACCAAGTCAAACAACCTCTTTTCACCTGCCGTTTTCAAGTCAAAGTTCAACCTTTTGATCGCCCAAAATGCACAATGCTCCAACTTAACGGGTAAATGACATGCTTTGCCATAGACAAGATGATATGGAGACATACCAACGGGTGTCTTAAAGGTGGTGCGATACGCCCACAAGGCATCATCAAGCTTTAGTGACCAATCCCTGTGCAAAGAATTAACCGTCTTTTGTAAGATTTGCTTGATCTCCCTATTCAAAACCTCAACTTGCCCACTAAATTGAGTATGATACGGTGTCCCTGTCTTGAATTTGCATCCATATTTCTCCAACAAGGCTCTAAATTGATGATTTTGAAAGTGAACTCCATTGTCACTCAAAATCGCTCTAGGTACTCCAAACCTTGAAAAGATGTGTTACATAACAAACTTCACTCCATCTTTTCTCTTGCTGGTAAGAAGAGAAACGACTTCCACCAATTTGGACATATAATCAACCACCACAAGAATGTATTGGTTTCCAAACGAAGATGGAAACGGACCCATGAAATTAAGTTCTGAAACTTCAAATATCTCAACTTCCAAAATTGGCTTTTGCAACATCTCTTGCTTCTTGCCAATGTTACCCATTCGTTGGCATTGATAACAAGTAGCAATAAAAGCTCTTATATCCTTGAACATAGTTGGCCAATAAAATCCACATTGTAGAATCTTTGCAACAGTACGTTCCGCGCTATGATGTCCACCAGTCGGTTTAGAATGGCAATGTTGAATGACACTTAGTACCTCAACTTCTAGCACACAACGTCAGATAATGCCATATGGACACCTCTTGAATAACAAGGGATCATCCCACAAAAAGTCTTTCAAAGAAGCAAAGAAGCGCTTCTTTTTCTTCGAAGTGTAATCATGAGGTAAGGTATTAGAACACAAATAATTAACAATATCCGCATACCAAGGCCAATCAACCTTATTCACATTCCATAATGACTTATCAGGAAATAATTCATTAATAGGTAAAGTTACTTCCCTCTCTAAATGCATTCTTGATAAGTGATCCGCCAGCGTGTTCTCTATTCCCTTCTTGTCCTTGATTTCCAAATCAAATTCTTGTAGTAACAAAATCCACCTAATCAATCACAGCTTGGCATCCTTCTTTGGTATTAAATACTTCAAAGCCGAATAGTTAGTGTAAACAATTATTTTAGAACCTACAAGATAAGATCAAAATTTATCAAAAGCAAAGACAACAACTAACAATTCTTTTTCAGTAGTTGCATAATTTAATTGAGCATCATTAAGTAACTTGCTAGCATAATGAATAACATGCAACTTCCCTTCTTTGCGTTGTCCCAACACGGCTCCTACGTGTAATCACTAGCATCACAGATCAACTCGAATGGTAGCTCCCAATTTGGTGAAGTAATGATGGGTGCCGAGATCAACTCCTTCTTTAATCTCTCAAAAGCTTTAACACAATCATCATCCATCTTGAAAGGAACATCCTTTCCCAATAAGGCACACAAAGGACAAGTAATCTTAGAGAAATCCTTAATGAATCTCCTATAGAAACCCGCATGCCCAAGAAAGCTTCTAATATCCTTCACAGACGTAGGAATAGGAAGCTTTTCAATTGCTTCAATCTTTGCACGATCAACCTCAATCCCCTTTTCAGAAATTTTGTGCCTGAAGACTATACCCTCACGAACCATGAAATGACATTTCTTCCAATTCAATGCCAAGTTAGCTTCCTCACATCTAGCTAAAACCCTCTCCAAATTCTCCAAGCAAGCATCAAAAGAGTTGCCAAAAACACTAAAGTCATCCATGAAGATTTCAATAATGTCTTCGACCATATTGGAGAAGATAGCCATCATACACCTTTTAAAAAGTCACAGAAGCATTACATAATCTAAATGGCATGCGTCGGAATGCAAATGTACCATAAGGACATGTAAATATAGTCTTCTCTTGATCCAACGGGTCAATGGGGATTTGGTTGTAACCCGAATAGCCATTCAAGAAGTAATAGAACTTATAACCCACAAGGCGCTCAAGCATTTGATCAATGAATGGTAGAGGAAAGTGATCCTTGCGAGTTGCAGAATTGAGCTTCCTATGGTCAATGCATACACGCCAATCATTGACCGTTCGCATGGCAATCACCTCATTCTTTTCATTGGTAACCACCATCATGTATCCCTTGTTTGGAGCCACTTACACTGGACTAACCCACTTGCTATCTGAAATAGCATAAATGATTCCAACATCAAGCAACTTAATCACCTCGGCCTTGTCAACCTCCTTCATATTTGGATTGAGGCATCTTTGTGGTTGCACGGTCAGTTTGTGATCCAACTCCATAAGAATTTTGCGAGTACAAAAGGCTGGATTGATGCATCTTATATCCCCCAAAGATCGAGCAAGTACCTTAGGGTACTTCTATAAAAGCTCGATGACTTTTTGCTCCTCAAGCTTTGTCAAATCAGACCACACAATGATCGGCAAGGTTTCTTCCTTATCTACAAACAAATACTTCAAATGAGAAGGCAAAGGTGCAAGTTTTGGCTTGGACGGTGTTGTAGGTCTATCCTCCTTGGGAGGTCAATCAAGAGGTTCAAACCTCTCCCTACGAACAAATCCTCGCCCTTCTAGATATTGAGCCTGAGCCTTGAGCTCCTCATCATCATCCTGCATGTCAGAACTCATTTGCAAACAAGTTTCTAGATGATCATTAGATATTTACTTAGCACATTGCAATTCCAATAAAGGATCAATCACATCAACCATAAAACATGCATCTAAATCCTCTATGGAATCAAAATGTCTAACAGCTTTCAACACATCAAATTCTTCCTTAGCATTAGCTAATTGCAAAGTTAATTTGCCATTTTTCACATCAATTAAAGCACCAGCCATAGATAAAAAGGGATGTCCTAGAATAATAGGTACATATATGTTCTCACCAATATCCATAACTAAGAAATCAAAGGGAAAGTAAAATTTACAGAATTTAACCAAATCATCCTCAATGATTCCTTCAGGATATTTCACCTATCTATCAGCAAGTTGCAATGACACCCTTGTTGGCTTCAAATCACCAATCTCCAAGGTTCTAAACAAAGACAAAGGCATTAAGTTAATGCTAGCACGTAAATCGCACAAACACTTATGTAACGACCCCAAAATCCACAATATAATTAAGAAAAAGATAAATAATAATTACAAAATAAATATAATTTTCAACTTGATTAAATTCCTCTTCAGAATAAATTTTTTTTAAAGGGGCACAACGATCGTTGTGAAAAGCAGCAAAATGTCCGAAAATTCCAAAGAGATACACGAGCTCGTGGGAATCAACAACTAGCTCGTTGTTAAAATAGCAACGATCGTTGTTAACCTTACAATGATCGTTGTTAAGGTACAAATCTCAAAAAAAAAATATTTTTCCAAAAATCATAGTTCTAAAACAGAATTTTTGACTTTCCTTTATAAAAACAGACTCCAACAGGTTCGTAATCATCATAAACATATAACAAGCTTTTCAATATTTTAAGAACACAACCAATACATATGTTCACAACTAGAATTTACATAAATGCATAAAATTATATTTATTACATACTTATTAAATTCTCAATCCAAAGGCAATCCACAAACATATACAATATGCAAAACCAATGCACAAACAAGCTAGTGATCCACTAGCCAACCTGAAACTTCTATTGCAAATACACTTGAACTTTCAACGTCAACAACTTGAAAAATACTGCCAAGGGGTGAGCTGGCGACTCAGTAAATAAATAACTAATAATACTATCCTCAAAATATTCATACCATTATAAATATATATATATATATATATATATACACACCTAAATTTTCAAATATATAAACATACAGAACCAACAATTTCATAACACATAATTATCAATCCATCACAATTATCTCAACCTTCCTTTTTAAACTTACCAAACTCATTAACACAATCACAATTGACTTACAGCCCCACCAAATCAAATAATACTTCTCAACACATCATCAAATTCAATTCACAATTTCACAATTCTCAATTCACAATTCACATTTCACAAATAACATTCAACCTTGGTAATTAGATAAACTATCTAAATGAATGGTTCAATGAATAGAAACCCAATCATATCTTTTTCAATAATTCACATCTTTTCATTATCATGATTCACATCTTTTTCAATATCATAATTCAAATCTTTCTCATTTTCAAATCTTTCTCATTGGTGCACCAATCATTTTCCCCTCTTCACTTTTTAGGGGTTTAATCATAATTTATCATTTCAATCTCAACATTTGGGTTAACTCTTCCTAACCAAACACTTTGACAATCAAGCTCATTACCAAGCCAAACATAATCAAACAATCAACCAACAACTAATTCATCACAAAAAGTCATTTAACAACCATTTCATCATACAATCAATTATTCAATCCCTTCATCACAATAATCAATTAATCACTCATTTCATCACAACAATCAATCAAACAATCATCTCATCTCAACAATCAATTATACAACCACTTTATCACTATAGTCAATCAAATAATCACAATTAAATTTCACTAACATTCAACCATTTCAATCTAGAAACAATCTAACCATCTCATCTCAATTCGAATAAACAACCACTTTAGCACAATAACCAATCACATTCATTTCCACACAATTCAATGCCTTTCTTAACCTTTCCATCACAAATTCTCATTCCACTTGTTTCCCAATTCATTTCCATATCAATGGCTTATCAACCACAATTAATTTCAATTCAATCTAATACTTTCCTTCACAATAAATCATTTTCTCATATCACAACTCAATTACAAACAAACACAAAGAATTCCACATTCTTCAACCATCATAACCACTTTAATCAATCAATTATTGAAATATCATCATAAAAAGTAATCAAATCAAGCCTAACACATAATTAAATCATATAATTAGTATTATTATAATTCATATATTTAGTATTAATAACTATTTGCTTACAATACATGAAGAACATCCATTAATCCTCTTTTCTCCAAATCCCTTTTGCCTTTTGAGACTTCCCTAAACATAAACATCCATCCAAATCAACAAATCAATATCAAAACATAAAATTAATACTCAAATATCTCCTCCAAAATCATTAATCACTTGTTTTAAACAATTCTAATAAAAAAACCCCCAAAAATCTCATAAACCCTAACTCCCAATTACATAATTACACCAATTAATATAAATTAACATCAATTAATTAAGAAAACTTACCAATTAATAAACTTCTCCACAAAATCCTCCTCTTTTCTTCTTCTTTCCTTCCCCTTTTTCTCTTCTTTTCTCCCTCTCTTCATTCTCTACAGACTCCACTAATAAGAACCCCTTCTTATCCTCTAACAAAATAATTTTCTTTTATTAATATGATTTTAAATTTTCTTATTGGTTAATTCTAAAGTATCTTTGAATTTTAAAACCCAATTAAGAAAACTTACAAATCCACCCCCAAACAATCTAA
>CANYLF010438882.1:0-12053 GCA_948193215.1 Bocquillonia castaneifolia
TGATTTGAGATTGGTTGATGGCTTGTGATGATGAATTTGTTGAGAATTGCTTTGTTTGAGAATTGCCTTGGATGTTCTTGGATGTGTTCAAATGATGAAAATTGATCTTGGAAGTATATTTCTTATATGAAGTATGTGTTGTTTATATGTTTGGTAGTTTTGGCTTAATATATTCCTGGTTAATTGATTAAATGCTTATTGAGTTGCCAGCTCACCCCCTTGGCATAATTTTTCAGGTTGAAGATAGAAGTTTATGTGCATTGCAATAGAAGTTCAGGTTGCCAGTGGATAATGAGCATTTTGTGCATTTGGTTTGTAAACAACATTTGTATGTAATTTGTTTTTAGGAATGATATCTGACAAGTATGTGTAATGAATCATTTGATTGTATAAGGGTATATTGATATGTATAAAAGTTGATTTTGAGTCTGTGGGAGTCTGATTTTACAAGGCAAAGTCGAAAATTCTGTTTTAAAACTGTGATTTTTGGAAAACTTTTTCGTTTCAAGGTTTTTAACTTAACAACGATTGTTGTTAGGTTAACAACAATCGTTGCTATTTTAACAATGAGCTCGTTGTTGATTCCCACGGTGTATCTTACTAGAACTTTTTTACATTTCGAGTGTTTTAACAACGATCACTGTTCATTTCACAACGATCGTTGTACATTTGATAACGATCGTTGCTCACTTAACAACAATCGTTGTTACCCCCTGTTTTAAAAATAAAAATAATTTTGGAAAGGAGTTTTAATTGAATTTTAATTTAAGATTAATTACTATTATTATGTATTTAATTCCTTATTATATTGTGTTAGTTTTGGGTTGTTTCATTTAAGTAATTCTAATCAAAAACCCCCAAAAATTCTTTCAAACCCTAACTCCCAATACCATAAACCAACCAATTAATATAAATTAACATCAATTAATTAAAGAAAACTTACCAATTAATAATTTTCTTCTCAAAATTCTCTCCCTTTTCTTCTCCTTTTCCTCTCCTCTTCTTCTTCTTCTCTCCCTCTCATTCTCTGAAAAATCCACTAACAAGAACCCCTTCTTATCCCTTAAATTTTCATTTTCTTTTATTAATATAATTTAAATTATTCTTATTGTTGGATTAAAAAGCCACTTTGACTTTTAAGCCAAAATTAAAGAAAACTTTCAAATTACACCTCCAAACAAACAATACTACCTATAACATCCTCACAACTATTATCTTCATCAATTACACTCCTCATGCACTCAAAATACATTAATAATCTATAATTAACAAAATTAAATATACTAATGATGCCAATTAAACACTAATGCATGTAATTAATTATGGGGATGTTACATAAAACCCTCCTAGTACTTTCAGAGCATAATACTCCCTCCAGTCATTTTTACATGTCGCCTTTACACAAAACACACGAATTAAAAAATCATTAATACACTATGAAAAAGACTCTTATATCCTTATTAATTATATAAATAGTAGTAATGTGATTTTCTCTTTCATATTTATTGTAAGAGTAAAAGTGAAAAAATTAATTTAATATTATATGAAAAACACAAAATGACAAGTAAAAATAACCAAATGGAGTAATAACTATCAATTTGGAATAGTCAGCATTTTCCAAGGTCTAATGATTTCCCCCATTGTATATGATTAACCAAAACAATTTGTTGGGCCTCGCTTTGGAAACAGTCGGTACAATTTTGCACAAGAAAAAGAGTGGAAAGGTAACAATTCTGAGGCAAATTTTTTCAAATCAGAAGGGGAAAATTTTAGAGATCGACTTCCATAAATTATAAAATTTCAAAGTGTAAAACCCGCATACGAAAAAGCAAGATTTAACAGGAAAATGATGGATTGCAATCGCAAATTAGCAGCTTGGAGGATGAATATAGAGTCATCACTCGGTAACATATTGCATGTAAGAATCTTCCCATAAACAACAGTTTTTGCAAATGAAGATCAAATTGCTTCTGCTATTATTGCCAGAAAATCATTGCATGAATCGAGCATATATACAGATAGATCTTTGTTTGGCTTCGTTGGAAATCTGATCTTTCTTGTACAATATACCCCTGCTGGTTGGAAGGGGCTATTATTCATGTGTGTGTGCATATGAAAGATTCTAAAATCAACTGTTTTCTCTTTTCCTGTTGTCGGACTTTGATAACTATCCTAGGGTATTTTTTTCATGTTGATCATTATTCAGAATGTGGGAGTACTTCTTGTCCCACTTGAAGCCTTGAATCTGTTTGCCGCCCAAGCTCATCACTTCCCTCGTATCTTAATAATATTCCGAACAGAATCCTCCCCTGCTTCCATGAAAATACACAGTTGCTTAGAATTCGCATGAATCAGCAAGAAAAAACTTGAATAGAGTTTTCATGGATAACCTTCACTCTCCTGTACATAGCTAAAGTCGCCAAAGGTTCATTTGACCTCTGTACTTGTCCACCTTGATACGCTATATTAATCATCTGGCAACGACTGCATCCGCCGACTGACTGCCAAGAAAGACATCAAGTTAAAAAAATGAGAAAAAGACAGACAGACAGAGCTTATTGTGAATAATGGATATCACTGTAAAGTGAATATGTGGAATCCGAAAGAACATGTACAACAGTTGTAAACCAGTCAGGTTCACATTTATTTGGCTCACGATGCACATTATAGCCCAACCAATTTACCTGAAACTACTTGTTCTAGACACGAATCAAAAAAGAGTTTTTGCAGGCAACAAATATCCACATTCATGCCATTAATGGGCTCAACTTATGCTATGATATAAGAAATTATCTGGCGAGTGATCTGACTATAAGTCAGAAACCAAGATTATTATTTCCTGTCTAAACCAAACGCCACTACAGTCCCAGCCCAGAACTTACAGTAAAATGCTTGCTTCCAATTTGAAGTTTACTCCATCCATCTTCTGCGAATGGTTCGCCTCCAGATATGACAAGATTGGGCCGAAATCTCATTGGATTAACTTGAATTGATGTTCCATGAGTTCCTTTATGTGCATCTGCTAGAGCAATGTTGGTTTGTCAAATTTTACAGTTCATGTGGGGGAAAACTAAGCCAATTGAATTCCCCAAAAGTACACAATAAAATGGCGGCTGCATAAAGAAAGATCATTCATTTGACAAAACAGTCGTGCAGCCATTTTCTGGGTGCTCATTTCCTTAACAGTTTTCGTTTTGGCACTCCTATAAACTCAATCTTCTACAGTTGTCTTTCCTTAATATTTAAAAGCCTAAAGACATAATTCAGAACAAACTTGAACAGAAGGAGCCATCATCAATAGTTAAATTTGAGGGAAAATTAAAAATCAAAAAGCTCAGTGCGTTGGTGTGCTGGTCTAACATTATATACAGATAAGAAGCTTTAATGCATTAGATAAGAAATGCAGACGATTTTCTAACCATGTACTTCGTCATTTTTTGCAACTTAAAATGTGAACCATTCATTGGCATGAATCCAGTTAACACAATTATTTTTGCAGTATGCTCTTGTACATTACCATCTATTGATAAGAATGGCCATGCTTTATCTCCAAATTAAAACCAATAGTCATGGTTCATGCGCTCATGGAAGAGATTACCATTCATGCTAAAAAAGTGCAACTATTTATAGGAGTGGAACAAAAACATACTCAGGCTTAGTCTGCTGTTTAGGTCAGATACACTCTCCTCAGATATTAATAATAACTGAGCTTCATTGGCAAAACTCGATCTTCTCTCCACATCTCTGCACATGCTCATACCTCTGTTCATGTCCCTGCAAGCAGGGGACTTGGAACTGGAATAACGTAGTAGAGTGCAGGGACGACCTACAGCATTGCTAAACCATAGGTTCACGTCGTTTCCATAGTTCTGTACTTCAAATCTGATAAGCAGAAAAAATTATCAGATTAAGAAATTCAAATAAAGTTTAAACACCATGCTTCTTATGATGAAGATGACAGAAGCACAAAAAACAGTGTACTGTACTTTTTGAGTAAAGAAGAGAAAAAAACTACATAAGATTAGAAATCCTCCAGCAATCAATTTTTTAAATTTTAAACCAAAAAAAGAGCAAGTTTAAAGGGCTTTCCAATCCCTCTGAAAATCAACCAAAGATGTTCCTCTTATAAACTGTGAGAAATTAATCTTAAATTGAAGATAGGTAAGCCCCCCTAACTTGCAATCCTGCTTTGTTTGGCAATAATGCAGAAGAATGATACTTATCTATGTCATCCAACTCTAAAATTATAAAAACTTATTCAATAGTTTTTATCAATATACTAAAAAATATAATAAGATCTGAAATATTTAACTTGGCTGATTGGCTTGCCAGAGACACTTGAAATAGAGATTCCAAAAGATCACTCCTCATCAAAAAAACATGGTTATAGATTAATTCACCATAAGTAATAGCCACTGAAATAGTGTTGTAAGGAAAGGTTCATATCATATGCCATTGCAGCCATTCAATGAGGTTAACTGGTGGTTGGAGACTTGAAACAATGGGATTGAGTATATATGTTGTTTGAGAAAACTTTTATAGTATAAAAGGGAATGGAGCATAAAGTTTATGCACTTAAATCCTAAAACATTCTTTTCTAGGTTTTCTTCTGCAGAACCTAGCCTTTAGTTATCTAGTGGAATTTTTGGATGTAGTATATCCAAGGAGGTTTTTCTCTATTTCCATTTTTGTCAAATCATTTGCTGTATATGAGGCACGTGCCAGTTTGTGCCTCCTTTTTACACCTCCTTTCTAAATTTTAATTAACCCCTGAATGTATTTCCTTACTAGCCCATGTAACCACTAACCTATATCATCATTGTTAACATATTCCAGAAAGGTGCTTTGAGCGTCAAGGCGAATATAAAACTCACTCTGGTTAAACATATAATATGAATTTAACATACGAATCTGTATTTAGTACTGAACCTCTTGCCATGAAATTCAATTTCTTCTTTTCCACCAGGGTATAAATCAGTACAGAGGTTGATCCGCAGCTTAACTCTACATCGAGGAGATTCAACAAACATTACCCCTTGGTTCAGGTCAATAGAAGTACTAATAGAGGACATTTCAGGAACCTGCAAAAGAAACTCAAAATTATGCTCAGTCATGAACTTAAAAAAACTGAATATATATGCGTAAATGCATAATTTACCTTCTTCTGCGTAAGGGTCTCACCCGTTACACTTTTAAGAAGCCACTCCCGGTCATGTTGTAAACCTGATAAAGTTGGCAATAGAAAAAAATTCTGATGTATCAGCCTAAAGCAGCAACAATATGATTTAAATAGCAATCCTCTAAAGAACAAAAACTTATATTTCTTCATCTCAAAAGAGGATATACTGATATTATCATCATCAATTTAATATCAAATGGAACTTTGCATCTGATAAACTTGTATTGTGAGATTATATATGATTCCAGTTTTAATGTCACAACTGAAGCATTTCTTTTTCTGAGTTCTAACATGACAAAAATGTCGAGATCAACAAACTTTTGCCAAAAGAGCTAGACCTTTACTGTTCATGCTTGGAATTATTAATTATGAAATGCACAAAGCAAGCTAGGTAATCTAGTACCCAATTGTAAATATTACCAAATATAAATAAAATGAATGAGCATATATATAGCTACCAGTACTGCTCAGAGGCCAACTTTCTACGCTCAATCCTCCACATGATTTTATTGGGTAAACTGTAATAGTCTTAAGATGATAACCCTCTGTTAACCGTCTCCTTTCCTGCCCTGCAATTTCAGAAAAGAATCAGATATTAGGTGCAACAACATAAGTTGACAAAAGTTCTTGCATGTAAATTTTTTGTTTGGAGGAGAACTATGCCACATGATTAGACAAGTTGACAAAAGCATTTGCACTTAAATTTTTTATTTAGAGGAGAAACTATGCCACAGAGTTGATATAAGTATAATTTCACCAACAAGAACTAGAAAAATTAGAAAGAAAAAACAGACAGCTCATACATTATAAACTCACGCTAGAATAACAGCATACTGAAGAATGAATTGAGAAGAAGGAAGATCAAGGTCCCATCATGAAGCAAACATTCAATGCTATTACTAATAGCAACGGTCAGTCTTAATTAAAATCAACCCTCCCACTGAAACAAACTTGCATGGAACTAAAAGAGTTGAGTGAAACGAGTGCAACCAATTAAAATCAACCCTTTAATTCTGCAAGTTCTTTTGCTGTTTCAAAGAAAATGCTGAAAGTTCTCCGATGACATTTGACTAATTGAAAAAAAAAAAACTGAAGGAAAATTGTAGTATAAACAACTCAGGCAAAATGCATAAAAATATAACTGGCAGCCATTCATGCTATCAACTATATAACTTGTGCAGAAAAGAGTATAAATTGAAGTGCTTCTACATTCCAGAAATGAAAAAAAAAGGCAAAAACAAGTGGATAAGTTATAATGGGGTAATGCAGTAGCACTAGCATCATGCTCTCAAGCATATCGGGCAATAATACAACTTAGTCAGCTGCTGTTGACAATTCAAGAGATTAGGTTCAATTTTCATTATAGGGGGACTGCAATATTACTGAAGTTTCATTTCATTAATGAGAATACAAAACAAAGTGCAAAAGCTAACCTTCACTTGAAAAGGAAATAGACCTTGTTCTCAACAAGTATTCATTTCCAGACTTATTTGGAGTTGACACAAATGATCTTGAGACAAAATCAATAAATTTCTGCATACCAAATTAGAGAGTGAGGGAGAGAAAATCAAATTGAACAGCATCAGATAGATTTATTTTAAAAATTCTTCTTGATGCAGCATGTTACAAAGAAAAAACCGTGGAATAGAAACTTAGACAAACAGACACTAATTGTTGAAATTAACTCTACTCTGCATATAGAATATTTTCCAACAGCTTTAGAATGAGAGTAGACAAGGATATGAAGCATCTTCTTCCTTTTCGTCTCCATTTTTTTTTATTTACAACAAGAATATGCAGGTTGGCTAAAACATTACTTACTCTGGCATCTTCATAAGTTGACATGTAAGCAAATGACACTCTAACAGCTCCAGTTGGTCTTCCATGTAGTATGTCATTATCATCCCAACAAACGTGCCCAGCCTGAATTCAGAAGTAACACTGTTAAAGACATATTCAATGCTTCAAATGCCATTCAAACCCATGCAATGCAATTAAAAGCATGACCATAACTGGGCAAAGGCCTTTTTGTGATTCCCCATTGTGCATAGAATTATCAGAGCAACAGAAACACATATACCTCTAAGTTAGAAAGAAGATCAAAGTGAGATAATCCAAGATATTTTGCACATGCTCCAGGATTGCAAAAGCATCCTGTCTAAATAAAAATAAGAAGAACAATACAAATACCATCAGCATTCATATAACAAAGATAAACTGGCTACTGATATCAGCTTTCTCCAAGATCATCAAGCACCAGATTTCCGGTGCACATTCAAGCAGATGTGCATGTGCATTTCTCATCAGGATTGTTCAAATAGCATTTTCAAATCTTACCCGTAAATGAATACTAGATAAGGAAGCCAATTTTTCCACCTCACGATATCCAACCCAAGAACCATCTGGCCTTTTCAAGTTGAATGACAGTATGGAACCTGATTCTTGACAAAGCACCTGAAAGTGGAAAGTGAAACCTATATCACAGACTCTCAGCCATCCTAAAAGAAATGAAAGGTGTACAAAATAATTGGTTCACATAAGTGTGCCTACGCAAAATAGAAGAATTCCAATTTCCAAATAGAATCACAAGTCAGTCAGTGTGTGTGTGTGTTGTGGACAGTCCTAAAGTGCATGCTTCTTTTGTTTCCTTTATTTAGTCTAAAAGAAGAATATTAATTTTACTGATAAAAATGAAGAGAAGTACAAAATGAAAGATAAGGAGTTCTCCTGTCAAAGATGCAAGATAAAAGCCACAATAATAAGATGACTATGTTCTGAATAAATTCCCTTTTGTCAGATATCATTCCTACAGAAGAGATGGATGACGATGCCGGAGAAAAAGATCGTGCATAACCTTCAATTACCTAAACTAACCTTTGACCCAGGATTTTTATAAACAGTACAGACATTCGCCCCATTTTCATGTCTTAAAGCCAAAAGCTTGTTCTCCACATATTTCGTAAGTGATGCTGTATGCCTGAAAGAGAGGAAGGGAAGCAGGCTCAGGAAAAAAAAATGGAATGATTTACACACTATAAAGCACGTCAATTTTACCGCATCAACGAAAATAGAAGTTTTTTTTTTTGATAAGACGAAAATAGAAGTTATGCATGGAAGGAAACCACAAACACAGTAACACACAAATAATATCCCCCATCTTAGCATCCACTAATCCTAAATGCTTCAATTAATAAGTACAAACTGTAAGAATGTAAGATATCACATCAAATTTTCCATAATAAAATAAAAGGGGAATCTAAATATTCATCCTCGCCTTTTTTAGCTTTACCAGTCAGTGATCAGATGTGGTAACAGATCTAATAAAAACTAAAATTTCAGCAGTCAATCTGTTAGTTGAAAACATATGGCAGGTGTTTTTAAGTTGAAGCAGCATTAATTCATCCCTTAGTAGCTACTTTATGAGGTACAGTATCAGGGTGACACCTTCACTCCATCTTTTTCTTTTTTTCTTTTTTTTTTTTGAACAAATCATCGCTCCATCTAAAGACATGTAATGCATGCAGGACAGAGACAATCTACAAAATAATTATGAGCAATTCTACCTACCTACATATTGCAGGTGCAGTTAGAGAATTGAGTATTTTAAATCCATGGCGTATTGATGCTATGCTCAGAAATGAAATGGTACCATCCTCAAAAAGCTCTTCAATATTTTCTCTTCTTTTAACAAAGTCCATGTCAGCAATTGATGCATGTACAGTTCCTGGAATTTTCTTTAAATTAACTGACGCAAAAAAATGTATAATTTATCAGTTTCAATAAAAGATATTTAAGCACAAACCTCCACTAAAGTAAGTCTTCTTCAATATCTTAGCAGCATCTGAAGCATCAAGAAGATGAGCATTAGCATAATATAGATATGGTATGTGTTTTGGATGGCAGCAATAATGTCGCATCCTTTCAAAGTAGATTAAAGAAATGATACTAAAAGCAATTCAAAGATATTGGATTATTTTTGGGCAAACAAGTAATACTTTAATGTTAGCAAAAAGAAATCAATGCATGACCTAGTTTAATGTATTTAATTTACTTTTAATTTTAATACATGGAACATATATTTTTCACAAAATAAAGTGCTTACCGTTTTGAACAATGAGAGCCCCAAGTCCAGTTGGATAGCCAAATAACTTGACAAAAATAACGAGAAAAAAAGGTGAATATCATAAGACTTATTTTTTGAACTTCATGCCATAAGAAATTAGTTTGGGAAATTAAAGAAATAAATAAATCACATATTTTTTTTTTACCTTATAGAATGAAAGAACAACAAAATCTGCTGGATACTTTGACAAATCTGGTGGTTGTGTAGCAAATCCTTTTGCAGCATCAATCAAGACCATCCAGCTTCCCCTATTTAGAAAAATGGTGAGAGATTGACAAGATTACAACTGAATAACCAAGCATTTTGATTACCAAATGCACTGACGATTATAATTAAACCAGCAAAGCACCTCTCTAAACATCTTTGTCAACCTACTTGGAATTTATACAAACAATAAAAACATGAAAATGATAGGACTATGAAGTGTTTGGAGTTCAAATGATTTGCGGAAAGGCATATATTATTGACCCTCAATCACTAACTTATATTATCTGTTTAGTGGCAATAAAGTAAGGCTCTCTTATTGTCACTTCCCATGTTGGCTATCATCTGTTTAGTGGCAATAAAGTAGGGCTCTCTTATTGTCATTTCCCATATTGGCTATCATCTGTTTAGTGGAAACTAAAGTCAAGCTCTGTCATTCACTCTTACCTAGGTTTGTTAAGCTCAATTGCAACTCATAGCCCAGATCCAGATATTCTACAAGCAGGCCCCTATCCACTCCCCCTCTTCTTCATAATCCAAAAGTGCCACCATACAAATAGGCTTGGACTGAAATTACTAAATATTGTCGTCACAAATGTAAAAAAAGTTCTCCTTTATCCATATCATTACAAAACAGCCATATTATCTTAATTCCATCTCCGCTAAAACACTTATCAACTTAACTATTTAGTGTCCTGTAAGCATATTAATTTACCAACTAGTCCAAACAAAATTGCAGCTTATGAGGATGAAGAAACAATAAAAGAGTGGTTCATCAATTATACCAAATGGACCAAAGAGTTAAGAACAATCTTAGTTAAATATGAAACACATACTTGCAAAATTGAGAACCTTCCAAAATTCTTTCAGGATTTTTCTTAACAAGGTTCACCAAATCAAGACTAAATCTGAAACCTGAGAAATTGCACTCTGATGGAAAGGCAAACAAGTTATAAGCATCACCTGCAAAAGAAAAATACAGGACATGGTAAAGTGAGCTATATTGTACTTAACCCTGACCTGGTCACATAAAATTATGTAAATACAAATGTGCAATATTTTCATTCAATCTCATTTCATCTCACAATAGAATAAAAATATAATGCTCAAAAGATAGGACAACTATCAATATACATTTAAACTTGATTCTTTGTTCTGTATGAAATACACATGCAGAGTATTTTTGGAAACTGCATTTGGCAGTATTTTGGTTTCAAACATAAAAGGAAGCACACAAAATTCTCAAGTAGTGCCCATCCATTGAATGACATAAAATCATTCATCCAGCCAAGTTACAGAGTGATAATTATGAAAATATGAGATAGATTATTTGAAATATATCTGATGAGTTGTTGGCTTCTAACTAGAAGGTTTGATGTGCCAAACTTAATTGCCAATATAAGAATTACCCATAGGTTCTCCTTGCAGAAGTTTGGCTTCATTTCTCCGTTGGACAGGGTGAAATGAGATCTTCACTGAGTCTTCAGGGTTTTTGGGTACTCCGCCATGATGAGTAGCAGTTTCAATATCTACTGCAAAAGCTGCAGCTCCTTTACTGAGAGCATATCTAAGAATAATTAAGCATAACAGAACTAGCAACAGATAGATTTGCAATGAAAGAGAAAAGGCATATTAAGATCAGGTGTTTCACAATGGAAGGATACTCTCTAATCCCAAGTACACTGTTGTGATTTTCCATAGTGTACATGAAGTTGCTACTGCAGTTCCATGTAAAGGCTTCCCCAATCAACTTCAGTGCTGCTGTTGCACCAGAAGTGAATATGCATTTATAATCTTTAGGAGATGCATTGCAGTAATCAAGTACCTGTATTCGCGAATACAAATGTCATATATGTGTATTCATTTTTTATTTTTACATACAACAATGCATTAATATTCCGAGTTGTACAGATAAGCAATCAGTTGAAATTCAATGAAGTAAACGATTCGAATGCAGTTGATTAATGATCTAAGGAACTGGAAAGTATGCTGGCAATCCAATAAAAATTACAGTCAATCAAATAAGGTTAACAGATAGAGAGAGAGTTGAAGAAATTAGTACCAGTTGGCGTGCCTCCCTTACAATATCAAGAGTTGCTGAACTGGCTTCACTTTGGCTATCTGAAATTGAAATTAAAGAATCTCCAAAATTCATATGCATAAATAAAATTAAAATTAAAAATTACAATCAAAAGGATACGTGGATTTCCATAAACGCTAGCATTGAAATCTTTAAAAACCGCCTCCATCTGCAATTCTGAGTATAAAGTAGCTCCGGCATGGTCCAAATATACAATACCTACATATATACATACATTTTATTCTCAAATTCAAAAACGCATTCACTAAATAATAACAATCACAAAGAAAAATTAAAATTAAAAAGAAAATAAAATAAAAGAATCAAACCGTTTTGTTCTAATCGCTTGAATTCAGTAGCTCTAATTTCATCGATACTCTTCGGAGCATTCGGATAGCCATAATTGTTGCCAAATTCCTTTAAGAACTCTTTCTTACCTGAGCTCATCGTTTCTTTCTTTCTTTCTT
>CANYLF010439123.1:0-13344 GCA_948193215.1 Bocquillonia castaneifolia
TGTTACATTTAGTCCCTGAACTTCAATTTTAGCTAATAAAGTCATATAAAACCACTTTTAATTAAAAAAATCAATAAATATTATATAACATTATATTTTAAACTCAATAAAATTTAAATAAATTTATTAAAAATTACAAAAAAATCTTATAAAGCTTTTAATAAAATACTTAAATCATTAAAATTGGTTATAAAAAAACACATATAAAATTACTAGAATTATTATAATAAATAATTAAAATTTAGTTAATATCAAAAAAAAATTGTATCTAGGATATTGAAATTATTATTAATAAATTTCTCAAAAATACTATAATTTAACAAAAATCATCAATAAAATATTAAAATTATATAAAATTTTCAAAAATATAAAAAATTATAAAATGTAATAAATATTTTTCTCATATTAAATTTATTGTATGATAATCATTTTTTATCTAATTTTTTAATCTTTAAAAATAAAGAAAAATAAGATAATCATCTTTTATAACTATATTTTAGACTAATTGTTTATCATTTGTTAGAAAAAAATTTGCATAAAATTTTTAATAAATTTATGATAACTTTTATCAAGTAAAGTTAATATATACTAATACTTTAAAAAATTTTATTTTTTATTCAATTTAATATGAGAAAAATATTTATTACATTTTATACTTTTATATTTTTTGAGAATTTTAGATAATTTTAATATTTTATTGATGATTTTTGTTAAAT
Organism: Bocquillonia castaneifolia; assembly: GCA_948193215.1. Lineage (NCBI taxonomy): Eukaryota > Viridiplantae > Streptophyta > Magnoliopsida > Malpighiales > Euphorbiaceae > Bocquillonia > Bocquillonia castaneifolia. The sequence goes on from CANYLF010439123.1 coordinate 717, forward strand.
TATAGTATTTTTGAGAAATTTATTACTAATTGTTTCCAAGATTTTAGATATAATTTTTTAATATTAAATAAATTTTAATAATTTTAGTAATTTTATATCTATTGTTTTATAAGTTATAAATATTTTTAATATTTTATTATAAGTTTTATAAGATTTTTTGTAATTTTTAATAAATTTATTCAAATTTTATTGAGTTTAAAAAATAATGTAATATAAAATTTATTATTTTTTAATTAAAAGTGATTTTATAAGAATTTATTAGCTAAAAATAAAGTTTAGAAACTAAATTGAACTTTTTTTCATGCAATTAAACCCTTTGACCTATTGACTAACAATAAAAAAAAGGGATGAGATAAATAATTGGTCAGAAGATAACTAGAGGGAGCTTTTGATTGAGTGAAAAAAAAAATTCAAAGGGTAAATCATTGAATTGTACAAATCTTAAGGGGTAAAATATATCTATCCCTTATAAAAAATCATTCAAAATTTTATGGAACAACTAAAAAAATCACTAAAATTTTATCTTTACAAAAAGTACTGCTTTTTGATGGCTTCTTTAGGACAAGCATTTACATGTCGGAAGAAGGTTCAGATCAAAATTGCATGAAGCATGTTAAAACTATGATCAAACTGTTCCTCAGAAGAATATTACAACAAAAAACCCTATGAAGAAAGGTGTTTCTCTCATATGACAGTTACAAATCAATCTTAATTAATGGAATACTGGACAGTTTAAATTACACCCGTGCGTCAACGCTACACGCATATGCTCCTTGCTCGTGTGGTGTCTCGATCTTCAAATCCTTTCAAGAATGCTCTAATTGCAAGGTGCTCAGCAGCATATGTCATAAACGATGCTAAAACAATGCCCCCGGCGACCACCAAACCTAACCTGTAACCAGATGATCATGCGCACATCTCAGATTCCATCCTTCTCATGGACACCATTCATAAATCAAATGAAGAAAATTTTCTTCAACTAATAATAATTAATAATTAAAAACTATGCATTTCAATAAAATTATTTCAAGCAACTTACCTCGCAAACAGAGCAGTAACCCCAAAAATACATGGTAAAGACGGGATCCCAATGGCCAAAAATGCCATTCCTATCCCATAGTACCAAGCAGCAACATCAAAAGATGATCCTTGCCGTTGATGACCTGTGACAGTTACAAGCTATAATCAAACTTCATAACATTACAAGAAAGTGTTAGCTATAAACTAGAAATCCAAAGGTGCAAACCTTTTCCAGATTCCTGATCAGAGGATTCAGGATGAGAGGAAAGAACTTGAGCTGTGGTCATCTTTCCCCATAGATGTGTCAAATGGAGAAAACCTCCAAATAAGAGGAAGAAGATTGTGAATGTCCATTCATACATTAAGAGCAAACCGGTCCAAGGTGTTACTTGCCGTGGCACAATTGCAAGACTAATTCCAACCGACACCAATGCAACCATAAAACACACACAGATAGAAAGTCCACCCAAATAAGCAGGTACCTTCGACTGCACACCATTAGAAAACTGTCTCAAATAACAACAAAACCTTTAAGATATAGGAAGAAATATTGCAAGTTACATAACTCAGTTTTCAGAGTAATAATGGTATGATCAACCATGCCATCAAATCCAGCAAAAAAAAAAAAAAAACAAAACAAAACAAAAAAAAGAGGGAACTAACATGATTGGCTGAACTGTATGTAGGTGAAGAAGAAACACCAGCATATCCATTAGATCTAATTGTGTAGTATAGGTGTCTCATGTGATCAAATAACGAGTTTCTACAAAATGCCCGTGTCTGCCCAAAAAATAGTAAGCTAGATCCAATTAAAAAAATACAAATCCCTTGTAAACATATAGGTAACAAATAATTGAATGTGAGCTAACCTGAACAAATGACCGATAGTAAAAGAAGAGTACAGCACAAAACGGTAAGAGGAAGAGAAATTTCACAAGCAGTTCATCATTAGGATTTTTGCCACCTCCAGTTCCAGGAAGAGATTCCTCAAGCCTTTCCCTGACATTCTGCAGCATCAGCAAAGTAAGTCAAATATTAGCAAATCCATAAATGCTTTCTATTGTTGAGCAATTAACTACCCCCACCTCCAAATAATCTCAAATAGAAGGGGGGAAACCTAGAACAGAAGGTTGCTTAAATCAAGAAAAAATAAATAAAGCAAGGTTGATTTGCTAGAGGAAAGATGAGTAAATACCTGCCAGACACCAACAGGTTTTAAAAGCCAAGATGTCCACCAGTCCCAAGGTTTAAGGGGACCTAATGTATAATGAATAACATGGAGTTCAGTCTCATTTACCATCCACTGCACATAAAAGATATACAAAGGTAAGGATATCTAAGCATAACATTGAATGCAGATTAGTCACTAAAATCATCACCCTAACACTTAAAACAAAGTTACTGATGGGGTTCACTAAATAGTCCTCGATACAACCATATTCAAAAGAAAAAAAATGAAGAACTTTCATTATACACATACAAGTACAGACTCCAGTGTCAAGCGTTAACCCATGAGATACCATGTAGCGAGAACTAAATGCCTTACAAGAACAGAATGTGCAAAAATACATATATTATGGGAAAGAATGAACAAATAAATATCCACTTAATCTGTAATATTGAACCACACTCGGTACTGTGTCTATGCAAACAGGCACAAAGGTGCACAAATCAATATTTCACTTCAATGAAGTCATGGAAACGGGCTCTTCAACATGTCAAATGTCATTAGTCATTGAAATATATATGCATCTTCTACCTTGTTAGCGAGCATGTAGAGACCAACATCTGCATTATAGAGAGTGGAGAGTCGCTGCATAGCAGGAACAGGTCTAGAATCCACAATTTCCTGGGGTAGACTAGGTTCAAAAACATGTGCATTGGGGAAGTCAGAGTAGTAGGAGTTCAGAAACCCCTGATCTCCTGTTATTAAAAAATAAAAATAAGTAAAAAAGGTTATGGATATACAGGAATGATAATCCTCAATACACAATATAAACAGAGAGAGAAGACAAATTTTGATGAAGATGATACAATCAATGATGATAGACAACTCATTCTCATTTAGTAGAAAGTAGTAAACTCTTATAGATGAACAGATAAGAAATAAATATAGAGCCCCGAGAATCATCTCAAGCCAAGGAAGCTGGAAATTATAAGAGTCTAAGTGGATGTTTGGTTCAAAGGTTGAGGTTGAGGTGGTTGTTTCTGAGAGCTGATCAAACAGTTAAAAAATGAGAAGCTCCAAAATAGAGTATGGGCTGTTATCAGTTGTTTGATCTTATCAACAGCTAACGGTTACACCAAACAGTCCTAAGGTGTATTTGGGTAACTGAAGAACTGTTCAACTGTAGTTGAATCCAAATTTCAAGAGTGTTTGCAAGATGTCCATGTCACCAAAAACAATAATACTCCAGTGCACAGATGTTCAGCAAAAAAAGGAACTATGAATGAGGCACCAAAACGATTTAGAATCCATGGTCATTTGGCTTCAGTAAATATGATGATCTAAAGATCAAAAGCACCACTAACAGAAGTAAAGACAATATTTTCATGATGTAAAACATCATAAGTTCATGACTATGACTTGGATAGGCCCTGCAAAAAATCTAGAAATGTCAGAAAAAATGTTTCACCTCCAGTATAAGAATGCAAAGTGTTCACTTTGCTCATCATGTCACTGAACACAGATTGAGATGGCTCCACCACCATGACTCCAGAATTGAACCTCTCTGAATGCTTCAGGTTAGCACAGAATTTTCCACATTTAAAAAGATCTTCGATACTTTTAACTACAATAGTATCCGCATCAAGAAATACAACTGCATAACCATATCAAAAACACTTGCCACATTAAATATTAGAGAAGAAACAAGGATTATTAGATAGAAACTCAAAACAGCTCAGTCTCAAAATTAAAAGAACATGGGATTGGGAAAGCAAGACTAACAATTTTCAGATTCCCATAATATGTGAAACAGGAAGATTAATAATTAACACAAGTTGAATCCAACAAATTTGTTTGCCATAGATAATTGTTCATCTTATAGTGGTAGCAAGAATCAATTACTTTATTCTTTATATGAAGTTACAAATAATATTGAAAAAGAGGCTTTCCATTAAGTTCTACGAAAAGAAAACAAACATTAACAGGTTACATAAAATAACAGGCGCCACAATGCACACCAATACTTCAATCCATTAAAGTGGAAAATAAATAATTTCAGTTTCGTTTTTCCCTTGTTTCCTGCTAGGCACTGTGTGTGAAAGAAGAAACAATCTGAAAACCTGGATTGCATATTGACTCATGCTTATATTTTAAGCAATTTAGTGGGGACTGGGAAGAAATTTACCTTTCTTGTAATTGGTCATATTGAAGATCTTAAGCTTGGTATATACACCCCAAAACCTGGTCGGCCGCACTTGATTAGGGTTAGCCAATAAGCTAATTTTTTCCACAATCCAACCATCACCCTGTGCAACATCCAACCCATAAAATCCCATTGAGAAACAGAAATAATGTCACAAACAAAACGAAGCAAAAAGTTAGAGAATTTACAATTACAATACGAAAATTTGCATTATTACTCTCTCTTGGTGATCAAAATCTAAAATTTCCAGCTCAAATATAGCAGGACTAGTTACATAACATTTTCAATGAAAGCATTATTATTTTTTAATCTTAAAAAAAATTACTAAATATGATAAAAACCATATAACTAAATTAAATCTAATTCATCCAAACAGGTACATCAACAATCAAATTTACATACAAACCATTTAATCTAACAACCTAACACTTATAAATAAATGAATGGAAAGATTGAATCATTGATTGTACCTGAAGAAGGCTGATGGCGTAATCGGAGACACCATCAGATACTAAAACAACCATATCTTTAGTGGATCCAGTGTCCCTAATTGACTTCCCCAAAACCCTCACTCCCAATAAGAATTCATCTCCATATAGCAGCGTTACGTATGCTTTATCAGTTTTTTGGGATCGAATTGATGAACCTCCTACGCTGTCTATTCTCACTAATACTATTGCTATTACTACTATCAATACACCTACCCATTTCGATAATTTCATTCTTCAGCAGATAAAATTATATGATTTTCCCGAGAAAATGATCCCTTTTTCTGCAATTTTCCCGAGAAAGTTTTAATTAATGAATAATAAACGAAAGCTCCAATCTTTTGGGTGTGTTTTTGTAAGGGTTTTTGATTTTTTTTTTTTTGAATAAAACTGCAACTAAAGGCGTCGTTTTTGACTCTTCTGTTTGATCCATCTTGGCGGTTCTTTGAATATTACTATTATGGTAGTGTGTTATCCTCTACATTATGGTATACTAGAGATCTACTAGAATTCAATTGAATAATCTATATATTTTGGGCTTTAAAAAAATTATTGATTCCATGAAAAGTGAGTTGAGTGTAAATTTTGAGTTATTATGATGTCCATTTCATAAATTAGATTGAGATTAAATTTATATATAATATGAATAAGTTATACTTTATTAGTTTTTTTTCTATAAATAATTAGTGAATTAATATGATGTTGAGATGTGTAGAATATATGATGTCTAAGGGGGATTTTTTTTCTTTTTTCAAAAAAAAATAAATGTCTATGAGGGTTTTTGGTGTTAATTAAAAAATATATTGAATGTTGCATATAAACAAGCTTGCAAGCTTATATACAATACAAGTTGTTTCTCAACAAGTTCATAAATGAGCTAAATCATGAGTTTATAAAGGAGCTATTTTATAAATAAGTGAACTTGTGAACTTAAACAGGTAAGAAATGTAGAAGTATTTCTAAATTTGAATCCCATGCCTCTAAATGGAAATGAGCAAATAAGTAGCTAATAAAAATGTTTTTCTTCCATGTAGTGCAATGTGACAATGTCTATGGTTTATTATTACAATTCTTCTATAAATATATTTAATTTATATGTAAGATGTCTTGTTAGAACGATTGTAATTAACGTGAGTTTGAAATCCCCTATTTAAATTTTTTAAAAAAAATTGTCAAAATAGCAAATGCATATCGCTGAATCATTGGAATAGAAGTGAACAAAAATGGTGTGTATAATATACATAAGTGATAGCTAACAACACAAAAAGAAACAACACTCGGACAAAAACCTGCATCAGAACAAAATTTTTGACAAGTCAACAAAATTCTACAATATGAATTTCAAAACAATAACAAAGACCACAAACCTTTCAAAAAGGAAAAAAAAAAAAAAAAAAAAGAGGACTTAATTAAGAGAATAGCCTCTTGCTGCCACTATCCATAAGCTTTTTTCCAATCTTATACGCAACATAAGCATCACAAGCAGCACATTCAATCTGTTCAGGGCTAAGATTATGATCGAACCAATTCGACCACAAAACCGTGTAAGGTTTCGGTTCGAATTTGGTCGACAAAACCTTATTAGCTAGCTCCCTTGCACTATAAAAAATGAACCGAGGATGGTCTTGAATCTTAGCAGCCCAATCACTGAGTTCGATGGCATTCCTGATTACAACTCCATGAGAATCTCTTAGCTTTTGCACATCTTCTTTGATATGAACACCAACAAAAACTATGTCCTTAATTGCAAAGAAACGTTTTAGAGATGGAGAAATAGAGTTAGGACTTAGCCTGATTAAGACACAACCGAGTTTAGTGCATATTGTTAGCAATGCAAGGTGATGTTCGACTTTCTTCGGATGATGATGATGATGATGTTCTGATTTATCAGAATGTGTTATGTGTTCTGAAGAATACCTGCCTGAATTACTTCTTGAAGAACAACCTTTGAATCCCCATTCCATTTCGAATCCGACAACCATGTCACCGACTTTAAGCATGTCCTGAAGTAAAACGTAAAGGCAGAGGTGGGATTCTTCGTCGGATACCACCTCTGTTACTAGTGTGTTCCCATCGGACATTGTCAGTTGCGGTCCTCGCAATGTTTCCATGTCTGAAAAGAATGATTGATAACTTACAAAGAAAATAGTTAGTTGCTGGAGATTTTTTTTTTCCTTTTCCTTTTGAATTGAATAGCATGAAAAAGAAATGGTTCAGTTTGTGCATAAACAATTTTAGGTTGCATAAAAATTCAGATGGTAACAAAAATTTTCTTAAATTTAGGCAGTGCTTCTATTTTTAAGGTGAATGAATTAGAACTGCTTATTAGCCATTGGCATTAGTACATTTTGAATCCACACATATACAATAATAGTAATAATGTATCATTTCTATATATGCTGATTGCTGACCACTAAAATTTTCTATCCTCTAGAAACTTTCTATATATGGAACTGGCTGCTAGTCAATGATTCTCTTGTTTAAGTAAAAACTTTTACTGTAGATACGATTTTGGAGGGTTAAAATTTTCGAACCAGATTGAGAAATTTCTGTTGATTCTTCTTTTCAATTTTATTAGTGCCAAGTGAACAGTTGCAGAAAGCTTTTACTGCACACAGATGATGTGGACATTGTCGTTTTCGCTTTCAAAACAGAGAATATTTAAAATAAAACGACAAGCATTTCTCAGACAGCTAATTTTATTCAAAAAATGTTTGATGAAAAGGTCTCCAAAGACACCTGCAAGGCTCTGGTGAGGTGGTGTATTATATCTGGCAGTTGACTGCCTTAATTAATGCCACTTGGCATACGCTGATGACATGGCATTACTACATCATATCTTGTGCCACATCAGCTTCTTTTGACATCACCTGTTATGCATATGATTGGTTTGTGAGATAACAATTTCTCTTTGAGATCTGGGATTTGCCATGACATTAATTAAACAGATAATAAACTCCTTTCTTTCACCTACGCTTAATTTTTTGCAAAAACCTAACAAAAATGGTGGCAAATATTTTCAATCTTATCGATTATTATGTATTTATCTCATCAATTAATAGCTCATTTAACGGTTAATCATATCTAACGCAAAAAAAAAAATTTCTTTTTAAAATTTATATATATATAGACACACACTCTGTACGTAATAAAAGAAAACTTTAAAAAGAGGATGAAGAACAAATAAGAGATGGAGATGGAGGCTTTTAGAGACAGGAGCAGCACTCCACCCTGTTACTCCCTCCTCAGTTCTATTACATTCGTACATTTTACAAATTTTTTAATTGGATGCATTTTACAATTAATATGTTATGTTAAATATTTTAATGCATAAAGCATTTTTAGTGAATTATCAATACCATACATATACTTGCATATAAACCGTTGATTATAATACAATTCACGTCATTGTATTATCAATATAGGCATGATATAATTTTTTTTTTATATTAATGTGTTTTTCTTTTTTGTACAAAGGTCTGACGACACATCCTTCACATTTGGTGGTTGGCTTTCCATGTCGCTCATTGAACAGCCACACAACTCTTTTGTTGACATTGGCAACTGGTCTATGCCACGTTTAATCCAGCTAGTACATGTCAATTGCCAAGGCATGATTCTTTTCCTAACCATTGAATTTCAATGAGCTGAAAACCCTAAGCTAAATTTTTTTGGCACTTCAAAAGTTTAAAATCGTGACATAAATTTACCCTTCAGTTAACTCCTTCCGTTTTCTCCTTTTAAGGTTGTTAAGTTATTAAAAAAAAGGCAAAAGGGCCAGATAAGCCCTTAAACTTTCGACCAAAGATTTTTTAAACCCCTTAATTCAATAAAATTTGTTACAATTAAAATTAATGATAAATTAAGTTAAAAAGAATTTTTTAATTGTAAAACATAAAATTTCACATAAAATTTATGATAAATTAAATATACAATTTATTATATCAAATATGTTGTAATAGATAAATTTTTATTAGTATAACTTAATTTAATAATACGATATTATATTATGCCTTTTAAATTAATTTTATTCTACTAAATAAAAATATATAATTATAATATTAGAAAAGTTTAAAATATAATTTTTTTTAAAATTTATTCTACTGATTAAAACATGTAAAATTATAATACTAAAAAATATAAAAATTTTAGTACTTTAATTTTTTGGTTGAAGGGTGTAAGTGTACCAAATTTTTTTACTTGAGGACCTGGTTGAACTGAGTCAAAGTTAAGGGCCTAAAAAATCTTTGGCCAAAAGTTTAAGGGCTTATCTGGCCCTTTTGCCTTTTTTTGGCAACTTAACGGCCCTGAAAGGAGAAAATGGAGGGGTGTTAAGAGAAGGGCCAATCGGTGTCACGATTTTAAACGTTAAGGGGTGATGTGCCAAAAAAATTAATTTAGAAGTTTTTCAGCTCTCTGACAAATAGTTAAAGGACTTTCTTGGTCCTTTTACCTTGAATTTTCGTTGAACTAGTCATCCCAGCACATGAGAAAAAAAAACAATAAAACAAAAAAATGATGAATTTTATTCGGCTCCATAAGAAGACTCGTCGTTAATTCGTTAATCTTAATTTCTAAATAATTAAGATTCATTTCCATTTTAAAAGGAACCCGTTTAACTCCTAACATTTCAAAATTATATTTTTATGTATTTTTAAATTATATCAAAAACCCTTTGGTTAATGTTTCTATAAGCCGCACCAACCTCTCTAGTTTATTATATTATATTATTTACCTCTAAATTTTAAAAAAAAAGTAATTTCAATTAAAATATTCTTAAAATTAACAATGAATTAAACAATAATTTTTTTAAAAAATAAAATTTTATTATTAATAATTAAAATATAATAAATTATATATACACATATTAATCCATTATATCTTAATTATTTTTTTAATTTATAAAATCCATTATATATATATTAAAGAACAATAAACTTTATAAATAGACATGTTAATTTATTTAATCGTACGTTTTACTTTTAATCTATAAAATTTATTAATACATTAACTTAACTATGTTTATAAGAATCTAAACTAGAATAATATTAATATTTCAAAATTATATAGTCAAGTTTTAAATTTAAGAATTAAACTAAATTAAAGTAAGATGATTTATTTTAAAATAATAATATAAAAAATAATATTTATTATTATATTTGAATTTAAATATATTTAAAATTTCTAAATATTAATTAAAATCAACTCTAATTTAATTTATAGTCAATTTTGAAAATATTCAATTGAAAAGTTCTTTTTATATATTTTAAAAATCTAAAGGTTAATTAGTATGATATAATAAATTACTGGGGTAAATAGTATTTTCTGAATTTTTATTATGCTAAATAACGGTTTAACTAACAGAAACATTAACGATGGGGTTTTAGTATAATTTGAAAAAAAAGGATAAAAGTATAATTTTAGAATATCAGAGAATAAACAGTATAATAGGTCAAAACACAGGACAAATTGTGATTAATTACTTTTATTTATACAATCCTCTGAGGTTGTGTTTGATATCTAGTGAAATTTACAAGATCCATTTATTTATATCAAATTTTTCCTTTTCAAAATCTAAGAAATGATAAAAATTTATGTAAAAATTATTTTAATATAATTGACATTAATCCTTAACATATACAAAAGTGGGAAGGGGGGCAAACAAGCAAATTGACCCTATTATCCTTCCCTAATTAGTTTATTGAAAGGTTTTAATGAAGGTTTAAATAGTCATTTAATAATTATTTTAATCAATTAATTGCAAATATGGAATTCCTTAGTCAATTAGAATTATGATATATTTATTTATTAATAAAAAATAAAATCCTTAGCCAATTGGGATTTAAAATTTCAAATATATATTAAAAACATAATAATTGAAAAAATATATATAAATCCATATCATATATGGATTGAGTTAAATTTAATCATAAAATTATAAATTAATGAAATTATAAATATATATTATTAGGATTAAAAGATATAAAATTATATATTTATTGAAATTTCACTTTATTATATGAATTAATTTTAGATTTATATTAATCGTTTGTGTTTTCCTAAGAAATTCGGATTTTTAGCATTAAATTCGCGGTCTGACAGTGTAACAATTTTGATGGGCCATAACTTGTGCTAGAAAACTCAGAATTGGGTGATTCAAAAGCCTAAATTCAAGAGAAAATCGAGATCTACAACTTTTGTGAAGAAGTCATGTTCGTTTGGTGACTATAGATATCCGAAAATTGAGTCGCAAGTTAGACGCTTTATGTAGTCTTAGGGAAAATCCGAATTTAACAAGGAATTATTTTTTAAAATTAATTAAAACAAGCCCTAATCATTATAGAAGAGCAGCCTTAGTTAGTATTTAAGAATTATAAATAGATGGAAACCATGTCTGAAAAATTAATATCTCTTTACTCTCTCTAAAAATAAAAAGAAAACTTAAAAAATTTCATGGTGCATAAGAAAATTTAAGAGCTTCAACGATTAATTTAGGATTAGTTACGTTTTCTCTTTCTTTGATGAAAACAATGAATCTAATTTCACAAATTTCTCCATCATTCAAACTATTAAAGCATCAATTGAAGATTGAAGACCTTCATAAATTTCTCCATCATTCATACTATTTAAGCATCAATTGAAGATTGAAGACCTAAACTTAAAAAGTATGTAAATTTTTTTTATTTTTTAACCGTGAATTATTTAATTTTGATTAGTTTGGATTTTCTTTTTTATATAACCACCAACTAATTATTTAAAGTTTGTTCAATAATCAATTTAGATTATTATTAGAGTAAAATTAGGGATTAATTAGTTTATTTAAATTAAATTCAAGTTTATATTTAATTTTCATAGGAAATCTGGGTTTTTATTGTGAAATTCACAGTTTAAAAAGGCAGCAACTTCAACAGGCCATAACTTGTGCTGGGAAACTCGGTATTGGGTGATTCAAAAGTCTAAATTCAAGAGAAAATCTGGATTGACAACTTTCATGAAGAAGTCGTGCCCGTTTGGAGACTGTAAATATCCAAAAATTGAATTGCAAGTCATACGCTCTATGAAGTCTTAGGGAAAATCTGAATTTTTCAAGGAATTATTATTTAGAATTAATTAAAATAAGTCCTAATCATTCTAAAATTTGTGAGCGGTCTTAGTTAGGGTTTAAGCATTATAAATTGATTGAAACCATTGCTAGAAAATTAATATCTATTTTCTCTTTCTAAAAATAAAAAAAGAAAGCTTAGAAGAATATCATGGTGGATAAGAAACTCTAAGGCTTCAATGATTAATTCAAGATTAATTATGTTTTCTCTTTCCTTCATGAAAAATAATAACTTTAATTTCACAATTTTCTCCATCATTTAAACTTTTAAAGTATCGATTGAAAATTGAAGAACTAAACTTGAAAATGTATATAATTTTTTTTAACCATGAATTTTTTATTTTTGATTACTTTGGATTTTTTTTCTATAGACATCAATTAATTATTTAAAGTTCATTTATTAATTAATTTATGTTATTATTAGAGTGAAGTTTATGATTAATTAGTTTATTTAAATTAAATTTAGATTATATTTAATTTTTATAGGAAATCTCAGTTTTTATTGTAATATTCACAGTCTAAAAATGCAGCAACTATAACAAGCCATAACTTGTGTTAGGAAACTCGGTATTGAGTGATTCAAAAGTCTAATTTCAAGAGAAAATCGAGATCGACAACTTTCATGAAGAAATTGTGCCCGTTTGGAG
>CANYLF010439419.1:0-26654 GCA_948193215.1 Bocquillonia castaneifolia
GATTATTTCATGAACTCTAGTGCTTTTCCTCTTGATTTTAGTTATCAATTTTCATTTTTAATTGGGTTACTTGTTATTGCAATTTCATTTTTCAAGTTTTAATTTTATTAATCATTTAGTTACATTGCTTAGTTTATTTGCGTTTTAATTAAAATTGGGTTCAAGATTTTAAAACAGTCAATCAAGGGTTTTCGTTTTACTTTTATACAACTCGTGCCTATAATTGAATAATCAATTTAAATGCTTGTCCCTGAGGATCGGCCTCGTATTCCGAGTATTACTACTGCGATAATCCATACACTTGTGGATAGTCGTCAGAAGGATTCTTAGATGCTAGTTGGATATCTGATATACAAGATACCAAAAGCACAAGTGGATATGTTTTCACCTTAGGAGGATAGCTGTGTCATGGAAATCCTCAAGGCAAATGATTATAACCAGATCTACTATGGAATCTGAATTTGTAGCTATGGACAAAGTTGGAGAAGAAACCGAATGGATTTGAAATTTCTTGGAGGATATTTCTGAATGGCAAAAGCCTATGCCCACAATATGCATATATTGTGATAACCAAGCTACGATTGGTAGAGCACAAAATGTGATGTGTAATGGTAAGTCAAGACACATGCGTCGTCAGCATAATACTGTTAGATAACTGATCTTTTCTGGAGTTATCTCTAATGATTTTGTAAATTCAAAAGATAACATTACAGATCCGCTAACCAAAAAGTTGAGTCGAGATCAAGTTAATAAAACATCGAAAGGAATGGGACTGAAGCCTAGGAAAAATTAAGGCTCTATGTGAAGGAAAACCCAACCTAGTTGACTGTAGATCCCAAGATCTAGGTTCAATGGGTTAACCTACTTGCATAGACCTTATGTTGTCACTGTGGGGGTCCAAACCCTGGTCCATTCCTATGATGTAAACAGTGACTAAAACGTGGGAAAAGGTTAAGCTATGCTTTTAATGATAAATGTGTGCATCGGTAAGCCAAGCAACATAAAATCACCTATGTGAGAGTGAAGTGGGGCTGCTTTGAAGGAGGCTATTGGGCTTAGTTATCTAAAACTCTTGCAGAACTAGGAGATGTTCACGGCTATATGAAAATACCCACGAGAACCAAAAACCATGAAAGGGAGGTATTTGTGTGAGGTATATCATTGTTTACATAAATGGCAGAATAGTTCAAGGATACCGCGTCTACTAGTCAGGCAGTAAGGTAAATACACTTTCACCAGGGAAGGTTCAAAGGGGGATGCCTACCTATACTATGCAAATATCGAACGTGGAATCTATCACCACATCAACTCTTTATTTTTGCTGATCTATCAATTTCATTTATGTGGGAGATTATTGAAAAAATTTGAGAATTATGTGATTTTGAAGCATAAAAATTTATTGGTAGATTGGAAATTTGAATAACAAATTATGGATTTATATTCGACTCCATGAAGCCTTTAAAACGGTATATTATATGCTCAAAATAAGTAATTGGTGAATGAGAAATTGATGCTCAAAGTAAGCAACTTGGAAATGTTGTTGAGAAAAATTATGGAGCTTAAAACACAAAGTCCCACATCATTTATGAGTGAGGATTTGAATGTGTTTATAAGCATGGACCAATTTTTAGTTATGTAAATTGTGTAGCCAAAAGGCTCTCTCTTGCGCGCGCAAGGGGGGGGTGCAAATCCAGCGAATTCGGGTTAGGGGCGCACTTGCACGACGTGGGCGACGCGAAATGTCCAGACCGGTTGGGCTTTTGATGGACCTGCCGAATTTTAGCCCACATAAATTTTTTTTCTCAACAACAGAGCTGACAAGTGTCATGTGTCAGCAGAGCTTTACAGACAGGTGTCTTCACACGGACAGAATTTTCACCTGCATGGACAGGTGTCTTCTCACTGAAAGAATTTTTGTCCTCGTGGACAACTGTGGAGACAAGTGTGACCTGTGATCATCACCAAGACCAATAGAATTCTTTTGACAATTCTGTCATTATATTTTCCACTCTCCTCTCTGTCTGTTTAAATACTCTACCTTCTCCTCTGACAGATGAAAAATTTTTCTCTTCTAGAAAAAATTCCTTCTTCATTCCAGGTGATGCTATTCTGATTTGAGCTGCTGGCAGTTTGTGCTACTGTTAAGTAGCTTCGGTTGTTGCATCTTGGGGGAGACAGACGGTCACGTTACCATCTTGCACACATAAGAGGGGACGAATCTGTCTTAAGGACATTGTCCCGTGCAGACCTCAACCAATTTCATACTTCTGCTCTACCTTTCGTTCTGCTAGTCTTCTGTAATTAGAGAACTTTGTTCTGCTATTCTGTTTTGGTATTAATTTTATTTTAACTACTGGTTTTCATTTCCTTTATACATTTGAGTATTGTAGTCATTTACTTAAATTATATTGTTATATTATTATTTTATTTGACTATTTCTAACAACAATTTCAATGCGCAAACTTTGTTTTGCAGGGAATATTGAACGATGGACAAGAAATTGCTGTGACAAGGTTGTCTACGGATTCAAAACAAGGACTTGATGAGTTCAAGAATGAAGTAATTCATATTGCAAAATTTCAGCATCAAAATCTTGTGAGGCTATTAGGTTTTTGCATTCAAGCCGAAGAGAAGATGTTGATCTATGAGTTTATGCCTAACAAAAGCTTGGACTTCATTATCTTTGGTTTGCTTCTTCCCTTTAATTGAAACTCTTCAGAAACAACAGTGAACTAATTTGTTTTTTTACTACATTGTCATGTACTAATTCAGAAATTGGACAGATAAAACAAGAATTACTTTACTACAATATTATTAATGGGATCGCTTGTGGACTTCTTTATCTTTACCAAGATTCGAGGCTAAGAATAGTTCATAGAGATTTGAAAGCTGGGAATATTTTATTGGATTACGAAATGAATCCTAAAATCTCAGACTTCGGCCTTGCTAGAAGTTTTGGGGGCAATGAAACTGAAGCCAATACAAATAAGGTGGTGGGAACATAGTGAGTATTAAGTACCTTCATTCTAAAATTTTAAAAATGATGGTCGGTTTTAATATTCATGACATTTCCTTGTAGTGGTTACATGTCTCCAAAGTATGCAATTGACGGACTCTACTCGGTGAAGTGAGATGTGCACAGCTTTGGAGTTATAGTGCCAGAGATAGTCAGTGGAAAAGGGAACAGAGGATTCAGTTACAAAGAGCACCATTTCAACCTTCTTGGACATGGAGGTGTGTCCTAATGATAATTTCTTATTTCCTGACAATGAATTTCGAATGAGGAAAATTTTGTGTTAATTAATATTTAAGCCTGGAGACTGCATAGTGAAGGCAGGGTTGAAGAAATGATTGATCCAATGGTGAGAAATTCATGTCATCGTTTTAATGTTCGGTGGCGAAGGTGCACTGCAGGAGCCTAAGCAACCAGGATTCTTCACAGAAAAAGACCTAAATGACATGAATTTTTCATCAAGTTCTGCTAATGGTCTCACCGTTACAATTTTAAATGCACGATATATAATTTGCTTGCTTTCTCTACTGACCTCATATTGTAGGAATTTTTTTTCGTACTGTGTGAAAAGAAATACATTAATCATGCTCTTTCTTTTTTTCGTATAATGTTAACTATATTTAACTAATTAATCTACCCTAATAATATTTTTATAAGGGTAAAATACCATGACCTTTTGAGGCATATAGTTTATTAATTAATTTACTTCTCAGTTTTATATACTATAAATTTATCCCCTTTATTTTATTGTTACTACATTAATTACCCGTATTGATAGATTTTTAATAATTTATTATTTTATATTAAATTAAAAGTAGTAACCTATAGTTAACAATAAAATATGATACTATATGTTAAAAAGTCAAAATTAGTGTCTAAATATATTTTATTAAAAATAAAAATGCTCATGAATATTTTTTTTGATAAGTAGAAATTTTGTTAAAACCCACAAAAATGGGCAAGGTCAAGGAGTTCAAGAAACTTTCGCACACTTAAAGCTACGGAATCGAGCTAGAGGCCAAAAAACAACCTAGCAAAAACAAGTAGGCAGCCTATAAATATCCTACCCTGAATATACAAATCTGAGTTCGAAATTCTGTAAATAAAAACACTTGTAGAACTACAAGAAAATAGAAGAGCTTCCATATCTACTATTTTTCCTCTAAAAATCCTTGAGTTTCTTGCCTTCCAAAGCTCCCAAATAATAAGATGACCAATCAAGATTCATAGTTTCCTATTTCGGTTAATATAAAACACATAGGGGCATTGCTCCAGGAATTGAGTGAAGGTCTCCTGCATCACCCAATAAACACCTGCTTTGCCAAAAAAAGATGTCCATAGTCTCCAAGCCACCACACAATGCAAAACAATATGATTTGAATTTTTTTCATAGACACAAATCCCACAAAGACAATTTATACTAAAAATATATTTAAGCATTAATTTACATATAGAGTATTATAATTATATCATATTTCGGTACACACATATAATTATTAATTGATCAAAATAATAATAGTTAACTTAAGCTAAAAACTAACAAAATGTGATAACAATTAAATGAAAATAATTAAATTAGAGAAGATAAATGTATATAATATAAACTAAGTGGTAAACTGGTGTAATAGGATATACTTCGGGAGTAATCAGACTTTACCCTTTCTATAATTAAAATAAAAGAAAGATAATTATAAATAGGTGGTGACTCTTAATTGGTTGGGTCCATAAATGGTACATAGACCGGGGCAAGGGGCATGAGAAGAATCCGATGAATTACATGTTTTATAAGTTTCATTTGACTGTTTTTTTAACTCCTTTTATTGAGTTTTAATTTTTAAACCACCATGACTTGCATGGACCATAGTATTTTTCTGCATTAAATAATTTCTCTTAAAATTGAGTCTTCTTCGTCAACCCTCATAAATTGAGTCTTCGTCAACTCTCATAATTTCTCTTAAAAGTTTTGACTTTTGAAAGCTCATGACTTGGGACTGAAACATGACAATTGGTGGTTCCTATAATCCTTGCGTTTTCTCAACTCCATGTAATGTTCCAAATTAATGTTCACATTTAATTTAATTGTGGTTAGTTGGAATTTTAGCATTATGGATGACTAATTCAGAAGAACAAATGGAAAGCATCCACAAACTGGTTTTCTTTTATTTTTCACTAATTACAGTTATATCAATTGCGTCTGACACCATAAAAAGTAGAGATTTTGTGAGAGATGGGGAGAGCATAGTTTCATCAGGTGAAACCTTTAGATTAGGATTTTTCATCCCAGACAGCAACACTAAAAATAGATATTTGGGGATATGGTACAATAAAGTACCCATCCAGACAGTAGTTTGGGTTGCCAACAGAGACATTCCCCTCACAAATTCAACAGGAGTCATTCTGAAGATAACTGAAGACGGAATTCTAGTCCTTATCAATTTCAATGGCAGCATAATTTGGTCGTCGAGCTCCAGTACAAGATCAGCAAAAAATCCTGTTGCGCAACTTTTGGATACAGGAAACTTGGTAGTGAAAAATGAGGGAGATGATAATTCAGAAAATTACCTGTGGGAGAGTTTTGATTATCCAGGTGACACAATTCTTCCAGAAATGAAGTTTGGGTGGGATCTGGTTAAAGGTGTTGATCGGTACATGACATCATGGAAGACAGCTGAGGATCCATCTCCAGGTAATTTCACATACAGATTTGTCCACACTGGATATCCTGAAAAAGTTATGAGAGATGGTTCAGTAGCAGAGTTTCGGTCTGGGCCATGGAATGGCAAATGGTTCAGTGGAATACCTCAACAATCGAAACCAAACGCTATATATAAGTACGTGTTTGTTATTAATGACAAGGAACTATATTACATGTTCCATCTTCTTAACAGCTCATTTTATTCGAGGCGGATGATAGATCATAATGGTAGGGTCAATTGCTTTGTTTGGACCGATGGAAAACAAGAATGGGTTTCTTATCTTGATGCACAAAATGATAACTGCGACAGTTATGCGCTTTGTGGTCCATATGGAAGCTGTAACATACACGACTCCCCAGTTTGCAGCTGCTTGAAAGGATTTAAACCAAAAATTCAAACAGAGTGGGACAAGGTTGAATGGTCGAAAGGTTGTGTTAGAGATACTCCGTTAAATTGTTCTGGAGATGGGTTTCAACTTTACTCTGGACTGAAATTGCCAGAAACAAGAAATTCCTGGTTTAACAAAACTATAAGCCTGGAAGAATGTAAGTTCAAGTGTTTCAATAACTGTTACTGCACAGCTTATGCAAATATGGATATAACGGGTGGAGGAAGTGGATGCCTTCTCTGGTTTGACGAACTGATTGACATGCGAATATTAGATGATGGCCAAGATATAATCTATATACGGATGGCAGCTTCGGAGTTAGGTATGAAACTTAATTTTCTTCAGAGTTTAAAATGCTGGATTTATAATTAGGGAATTCCCAATGGCTTCCCTTATTATTTTACTGTCTAACATATTATAAACAATTCAATATTCATCTTAAAATTTATCTGTATTCTCTAATTCATTAAATTAATATTGAATCAAATAATTCATTTATTTGTATCCAAAAGCATAATTAACAAAGGAGCTGTATGGTCACGTAATCACCATAAACTCCTAGGTTAATTGCACTGTTCAAGATAATTAAATAAAAGGTAAATTACAATTACCTCTGAGGTATACCTATTACACTAATTTGCCCCTGCTTTTTATATATTATACATTTACCTCCCTTGTATTTTATTTTTCTTATACTAATTACTCCTTGATGCAATTTTAATCATCTTTTCTTATTTTATATTAAATTAAAAGTGATAACTCACAATACGTTAACAATAAAATATGATACTACAATACTAAAAAATCCAAATTGATGTCTAAATATATTTATATAAATACTTATAAACTCTAATGTTGAACACATTTATTAGAATTTTTATTTATAATAAAATAAATTGACACTAATTTGCAATCTGCTATCAATATAGTATCATATTTTATTGTTATCTATAAGTTATTGCTTTTAATTTGATTTAAAATGACAAAAAAATGATTAGAATCGTATCAGTATGGGGTAATTAGTGTAATAAAAATAAAATACAAGAGTAAATGTATAAAAAAACCTCGTGGGCAAATTAGTGTAATAGGTAATACCTCAGGGGGGGTTCATTGTAATTTACCCTTCAATAAATTATTTATTTCAATATTGAATAAATTAGACAATATATTTAGGTTTATACTTGTACATGTCTAATTATGTAATTTGTATCATTCTCATATTATAAATACAAGTATTAGGGCCTCATATTAGCGTGAACAATCCATATTTTATACGCTTAATGGTAAAAGAAAAATCATGAACTATCACATTTTTTGCAATTTAATTATGAGTTTTTAATTTGTACAATGTCATGTATGAACTTTTTAATTTTTGCAATGTCATGCATGAACTTTTTAATTTTTGCACATCATTCACCGGTCAAAAATTTATCAAAGGATAGCTGACGTGCCAACTGAATTCTAGCTAACTCATTCACCTATACGCCACGTCAAAATGTAAAGTTTTGATCATTTGCAAAAAAAATCACAAATTTTAATTATTTTTACAATTTTATCATTAACTTTCAGTTTTTAGCAAATTAGTAAATATTAATTTAGATATTTTAAATTGAATAATCTATTTGGCATATAATTTTTTTAAAGAAGTAATTAAATAATTAAATAATTTTTCATATAAAATTGTAATAAATCATGATAAATCTAACACTTTATAAGCTTAATTTAATATTTGAAAAATTCTAATGAAGGTATTTTACTTTTGTTCTTAATTTTAAATTTGAAGCTTATATTAACCTATTAGTATATTTAATTTTTAAAAATAATTTTTACAATAATTTTTATTATGGTTTTTAAATTTTTTAATACTATAACTTACGATACTTTAACATAAATACTTTTAAATTGAATAAATTTATTTTAATTTTTAATATAAAATTTTAATTAAATTGGGTATTTTATTTACTTATGGTTAATTAATATATAATTTTAAAAAATTAAATTATTGTACAATTTTAAATTATTATATTTAAAAAGTATCTTAATTTATAATAAGCTATAATTTCAACAAAAAAAATATTTCATTAAATATTCATATTATTTATTTAAAATTTATTAATCCATATAAAAATATTTATTTAATTTTTAGTCATACTTTTAAACTATTTATTAATTAGAGTATTCATTTAAAAAAAAAACTCACATGCACTAATTTGCTAAGAATTAAGAGTTCATGATAGATATGCAAAGTAATTAAAGTTTGTGATTTTTTTGCAAGTAGTCAAAACGGTGCATGTTAACGTGGCACATACGTGGTAAAGTTTGTCAGAACCAGATTGCCATGTCAGTTATTATTAACGGATTTTTGATCGGTGAATGGAATTGCAAAAATTTAAAAGTTTATGCATGACATTGTAAAAATTAAAAAAGTCTTGATTAAATTGCAAAAAGTGCGATAATTCGTAATTTTTTTTTACCATTAAGCCTATTTTATATGGTATAATAGCGGCCAAACTCCTCTTCCTTACCAAATATATCTTCTTCTTCTTCTACCACTGATTCCTCTTCTACTTCCTCTACCATTGTTTCCTTTCCTCCTACCTTGTCTTCTCCATCAAAAACCATGTATCATTGTTCGACTTTACTAATTTTCTTCTTTGGAAAATCCTATTTGAAAACATTTTACGTTGTCACCAAATTTTATTTTCATATTGAAGATAATTCTCCTATTCCCTCATCAACAATCTCTTATAATAATATTGCATCCTCTACATATTCCTAAGGCTTAATAATAGACCAATTTTTCAAATATAGCAAAAACCTTAAATCATTACAATTAGTACCTTATACTTTGAGTTCAGTGTCAAATATAGTCTGGCGTATGTTTCATCTAACATCACATGCTGAAGTGTCATTCTCTCTCCTATTTGACAAGACATGTCAGATTGATTTAAACCAAATATATCGTGAACTTTATTTTCAATATATATCAAACTTCTCATTTAGTTTCAAATCTAGCCAATTTTATCTGACGTGTCTTGCAAGCTGGGAGAGAGAATAAAATTTAAGAATGACATGTCATATGAAACACACGCCTGACTATATTTGACACTAAATGTAAAGTATAAGGTACTGATTAACACAATTTAAAGTTGGGGCTATATTTCAAAAAATGGGTCAAAGTTCGGACTATATTAAGCTATTAGACCTATTCCTAATCTTGCTTTTGTTCTTTGGAAACAAATTGATCACATTACTATTTCATGCATTCATACTACTATTTCTCCTAATACACTCAAACATATTCTTAAACCAGGTACATCTCCTACTACTTGTGAAACTTGGACTACTATCCAAACTCTTTTTAATGATCATTTTAATGCTAAATATATGCAATTAAATCATTCTTTTAATAAAAGCATCTAAAGGTTTCCGTTCTATGTCTGAATACCTTCACTACATAAAAAATCCAAGGTTGATTCTCTTTATTCCATCGGTCTTCCAGTTAACGATAATGATGTTATATTTCAAATCTTATTTAGGTTACCCTCCACATATTCAGATGTTGTCACTGTAATGACTGCCAAACACCCTTTACCCACATATGAGGAATGACGATCCTTCTTCCTTGCTCATGAATCCTGTCTCCAAATTGAATCTAATCCTAATTCTTAAAATCAAGACCTAGTTATCCTTCATAACCGTGGTGGATATTCTCATGTGGTAGAGCTAATTTTCAAAATTTTTCTTCTAGAGGGGGTCGTCCTGCCTAAAGTCGAAGCAATTCTGGTTTTTATAGTGGTATGTCTCTTTTCTTGGTGGCTTTCGCATTGGATATTTTTCTATTTCTTCATCGCGACCTTCCTCCAACAATAATACCCTTGGTCATTTTTCCCATAATTATCAAGGTCCCTCTATATGGAATTCGAGTGACTCAATTCTTGGTGCTCCTCCTCTAGCTACAATGTCAAATTTCTGAAAATATGTTGGTTACGCTCTCTTCTTCATGAATTATTTTTTCTAGTTGCTTTACCTATCGAAGTTTATTGTGACAACATATCTGCTACTTATCTTGCCCGTAATCAAGTCAATCATGCCCACACTAAACATTTGGAAATCGATTTTCATTTTGTGCATGAATGAGTTCGATCAGGTGATATTCAAGTCTTGGTACTACTAGTTTTTTTGATTTACGTAACAATCTTAGCGTTTCTCTCGCAGAGAATGAGAGGGGATAATAGAGAATATATTTAGGTTTATACTTGTTCATGTCTAAATATGTAATTTGTACCATTCTCTTATTAGAAATACAAGTCTTGGGGTCTCATATTAGTGTGAGACAATCCCTATTTTATAAATGTACACAAATTAATATTGAATTATTTATAGCAATTTAGGAAATAAGACAAGTAGCTTGTTTCTATTCAATCTATATATTATATATCAAACTATATATTGTTTGGCTTGCACAACTATGAATAAAAGAAAATTGATAAAATCAACGTTTGATTGGCACAACCATAAAAATATTTTAGTTGCTAGAGGTTGATTCCGAGCTTTGTCATCATTAGTAGAAGGATTAATGGTTAGATGTCTGTCTCTGACTATGGATTAGTTTAGGTGGCCTGAGATACCATAGTAGACAACATTTATTAAAAAAATTGATAAAGAACTTGTAAAAATATAGAAATGATCATCGTTATAAATTATACTCTCTCTGTCCCTTAAAAATAAGCATTTTTGGATAATGTACATGGATTAATAAAGTTAGGAATTTTAGATAAAAAAATAATTTATATTTTTTTGGTAAATAAAAATTATTTATATTTCTAAAGTACCTTATTCGAACTTGAAGATATTATTAATGAATCAATATACATACATACATACATACATTCATACATACATACATAGATATTTAAAATGTGAAATTCAAAATGTGGAAAGTGTCTATTATGAGACAAAAGGAATATATTTTTTTCAGTACGATGAATAGCTAAATAGAAGTGAAATGGATATGCATGGCTGTTTGTAAGGACTTATATAACAATATAATGGGTAGAATTTTATTTTTCAAAGTTCTTATTGTTTTGTTTTCTTTAGCATAATTCATTATTGTTATTCTAATTACCATGTTTTTTTCCCTGCTTTTTTACACCTTTTTAGAACGTGGAAAAGACAACTTGATGATTTCTAAGCCGAAAGCAAAGAAACAAGTGAGGATCATTGTGATCGCAATATCATCTACAGGAACACTCTTGATAGGCCTAGCCTTAGCCCTACATGTTTGGAAAAGGAAGAAACAAAAACAAAAGGAGAGTAAGTTATTCATTCCCTGATATAGTAGGTACTTGCAATTGGTCAATTTACGTTTTAAATTGATTTTATTGAAAATCTTTGATAATTAATCAATAATGTGGCAAGTCACATTAGATAAATTTGATCTTACAGGAAAAGTGAGAGGTGATCTAGAAATTACAGAAAATACTAAAGGACAAAAGCAAGATTTAGAAGTACGATTGTTTGATTTGGCTACTATTGCTTTTGCAACCAATAACTTTTCTATCAACAATAAACTCGGAGAAGGAGGTTTTGGATATGTTTACAAAGTAATAATTTATTTATTTAAATGGGAAGAGTCGCCTTTGTTCCATATATATATATAGTCACAAATTATGATATTGAATTATAACTTGATGCAATTGCTCATAGGGAATGCTGAAAGATGGACAAGAAATTGCAGTAAAGAGACTCTCAAGAAACTCCAGACAAGGATTTGATGAATTCAAGAATGAAGTTATGCATATTGCTAAACTTCAGCACAGGAATCTAGTGAAGCTATTGGGATATTGCATCCAATATGATGAAAGGATGTTAATCTACGAGTTCATGCCAAACAAAAGCTTGGACTTCTTCATTTTTGGTTTGTACCTTTCACATTATACAAAAATTGATTCATAGCCATTATACTTTCCATTATGATCCAGACTCCAAAGTCTTTTTTAGAAATTATTTTAGTGAGAGTCAAAATGGACTAACCTGACCTAGATATTGAACAGATAAGAAAAAGAGCAATCTACTAGATTGGCCAAAACGCTACAAGATTATTAATGGGATTGCCCGTGGACTTCTGTATCTTCACCAAGATTCAAGACTAAGAATAATCCATAGAGATTTGAAGGCTGGAAATGTTTTATTAGATGAAGAAATGAATCCAAAAATCTCAGACTTTGGCCTGGCAAGGAGTTTTGGAGGAAATGAAATGGAAGCTAACACAAACAATTTGGTTGGTACATGGTATGTTTCTTTTAAAAATTGCACAATCTAATTTGCATTTGTATATGCACCTATTCATGAAACCTTGTTTAATTAATGTTAGAAGAGATTTCTTACAGTGGTTACATGTCACCTGAATATGCAACCGATGGACTCTATTCAGAAAAATCTGATGTGTTCAGCTTTGGTGTTATGATACTAGAGATAGTAAGCGGAAAAATGAACCAAGGTTTCTGTCATCCAGAACACAAACATAACCTTTTAGGGCATGTAAGTAGGAAATTAATATTTTTCTTGTGCTTAATAAATATAAAGTATAATGCTATGGTTTATTTTTTAGGCATGGAAACTATATAAAGAAGGTAGCTCTAGCGAACTCATAGCTTCATCGGTGATAGATACATGCAAGATATCTGAGGTCCTAAGGTCAATTCATATTGGCCTACTTTGTGTACAAGGAAGTGCAGAAGACAGGCCTAACATGTCAACGATTGTTTTTATGTTAGGTGGAGAAGGTACATTAGTTGAACCTAAAACACCAGGATTTTTTTACTGAAAGAGATGTTGTCGAAGAATGTTCTTTAATAAGCAACGAGAAGCCATCGTCACAAAATGTTCTCAGTGTTTCAATTATAGGGCCACGATAAATCGCATAAGAAAAGCTAGGACTTGTTGGACACTTGAGATTTTTCTACACAAATGTTATTAGTCAAAGCTTTTTCTTGGCAATGTATAACAATGCTTTTATCATGAAGTTGCACTGGTCCATATTATTAGAAAATCTGCAAAATACATTTGGGAGTAAAACATGGGCAGTTATATTAAGTTGTGCATACTTGTAATTGATGTATTTTGTTTTTTTTTTTCGATAAGAACAATTTTATGAATGGGAAAAAAAATTACATATTACCCATCAGGTGCAAGTATGGGAACAAAAATTTCATATGCACCATGAAAGTTGCTAAATGGAGGAAGAATAAGCATATGAAAGTCATACATATTCAGGAAACTACAAAAATGTCATATGCACCATCCAAATTAGAACCGTGAGAGTGCTTCTTTTTGCCCAAGTGTGTATTGTGCGATTGGCCTCTATGAAATTATAAGAGACTTGAGAGACTTGTCAATTGAACTTTGAAATATGAAAAACTTGCCAAGATTTAATTTAAAAGAAATGATTTGATTTTATGAAGAGTGACCGGTTCTCCCATGGACTGTTATAAAACTCGCCAATCACCCAAGAAATATCACTTCGATATATCACACCCAAGAATTATGTCTCGAATAGGATTATTTCTTTCTTTTTTTTCTCTGGAGTTTTAGCCAAGAAAGTCTTCTATTTTTAATAGGTGCTATATGCCCGGTGGGCAAGGTTGGCAATTGGAGACCTGAAATATTCTTGGGCAGCTTCACACAAGCTCTACGGGCCTGAGAAAATACTTGTAGTCGTTAAGGACAATCCCTAAGATCGATCATATAAAGAAGAAAGCAGGAAAGCAAGAATTACTAACTGCATGAGCACTCTCCAAAGGTAGTGGCAAAGTACGCAAGCACGAGCTCGCCAAGAAGTCGGCGTAACCCTGATCCCAGGTAGTGAAACGAGTAGCGTCCTCATCAACCAACCAGTGGGCCACATCATCTTCATCCATCTCAGGACCCCAGAACATATCAACTGGGGGATTCTCCTGAACTATTGTCCTCTCCTCCAGGCACTGGTCTAGGACCCTCTCTCCCAAGTACCATATCCTGCAGCCAGAACCCTCAAGCAGAAGCTTCCTCCTGCCTTTATCCAAAAAATCTGCAACAACATATGGAGGATATTTTGCTGACTCTCCAGCCCATCCTCGTATAACCTGCAAAACAAGCATAAGTGAGAACCATAAGTCAAAATTGAAATGCAACCTAAGCCGAATGGTTTGTTCCCATTACCTGGTCATGAGCAAGAGCATTCAGAGCAGTCCTATACTCACTCAAGGTCCTAGCAAGAGTTGTACAACGGGAAGATCCCCAACGATAAAGCAAAGGAAATGTATGAGGAACTCCGATGGGGTGAAATTGGCCTAATCAGCCCCATCTCAATAGCGCTGACCTGCAAACCCAAAATGAACATGAAGTCGAAATCCAACAGTTGGTTTCCAAGGAAAAGAAAGATGAAAGTGACCAACAATACTTACATGAGTGGCATGCCAGAACCCATTCAGCTTCTTATATTTGTGGGACGTCTTGTCCATGCATGCAAGCATAGAGATATGCCAAGGCCGCAGAGCCCCAATCAAAAGTCCCCATAATGTCAATGTCTCTCAAGAGGGGCACATAATAAATCCACAAGCTGCTTGTGTCATCATAAAACAAAGTGCTCGCCAATAAATGGAACAGAAACACCCTATCCATCTGATCGCGATCAATCTCAGTAGTGGGCTCAACAATCATCTGCATAGGCTCTTGACCCTCCTGCATCAATGTGAAGGTCTCATACCACTCTGTAATGCCAGAATACATGATCTTTTTATGTCGTCGCATAGTAGGCTTCTTCTTAAACATAACCTCATAATATGCATCACATTCCTCAGTGGGATAGTGATAGAGACCGCCATTGAAAAGGATTCGGGCGCCAGTAAAAGGAATGACTGTGAAATAGCAATAAAAGAAGCTGGAGTATTGATCTACTCCCCACAAGGAACTTGGAAAGTATTGGTACTGTTCATCCATCGCTCCATCATGGCATAAATAGAAGCACAGTCATTGTGACAAGTCTTGCCATACCCTTATAAGTCCCGGAGAGCCTCGATAAAAGTAGTCAAGCCAGTGTGCCTCACAAGGTCCTTTACGTACTTAGGAAGCATATTCTACATCTTCTGGGAAGCACATAAATTCCTCGACTGGGAAAAGCACTTCGGCAGCTGCCTTTGTAAGCAAACAGAAAAGAAAACACCACCATAAGTTTTCCTGCAAACCTATATCACACAATTCACAGCACAAAAGCTAGAAACTCAAAGCACACAAACATGTGTCAAATAAAATTCACGAGGTTTCAGGCCATTAAGACAGTCACACACACACACAACACAGTCATTTGAGCATGACAACAACATTATAGCCTGAAAAAAGTCAAGTCTAGGACACCAAAATTCAATGCACAGGTTCAGTACACAGAAACGAATGAATCTTCAAAGATTTGATTGAACCATTGACAAAGATTCAATCTGTGAACCTTAGCACAGGTCTGTTGTCACATTTAAACAACTGATCGAACACTCAAACAATCGAACGAATGATTGATGAAGATTCGATCGAATCGCCAACCCAGAAATCTGCAGAAATTCTGCACAAATAGTGACATCATTCAAACATATCACCCACTCCACAAATACATGTCAAATTAAAAGCACAAAAGAACAGCCCTACACAACATGCACAATCATGAAAACACAAGCACACTGGTCACAGGCTAAGAAGGTTCGACTGGAACCTGTGCAATCAATTGAACAAACGATTAATCATTCGATCGAACGATCAACAAAGGTTCGAAAGAATCTGTAAATCGAAGACTGTTTCCAGAAAAATGCCAAAAACATGTACCGCTTGACAAAACCTCAAAACAATCATTGGGTAATGGGAAACTAACCACTACAGAAGCATAGCATGTAACACTAATTTTAACCATCATGAATTCTAACGATTTGTACCAAAATTACAGTATTTGAACTATTTTAGCCAATCTATGTACTCTTTCTTAAATCTAACTTTATATTCCTTAATATTATACATAGTGTTCCACCTGTTTTTGAAAACTGGTGGACTCAGTTATGGAACTAGTCCTGAAACAGATCTACTTCAATTGTGGGCTTTACTTTGGCGTACCAGAGAGTGTAGGTCTCTGAATCGATGTACCTGAGTTGTCAAACATTTTATGGGTGTGGATCCACTAAGAAAGTATCCCACAATGCCACTGAAAACTTAGTAGAACCGGTGGAAAAAGAAAGTAGAATTGCAGATCTATCATTGAGTAGAATGGCTAGTAGAACTGGCCAAGTGATTGGAAGTTGATTGTTTAAGTAAATGAGTTATTTAAACTAGGAATTGAAATTGAAACGAAGCTGATAAACATTGGAATTTAAGAGAATGAAATTGAAATTGACAAAGTTTAAACTAGAATTGAAATGGCTACAATATGAAGACCGAACTGAATTAGAAAATAAAGTTGTAGTCAAAGTAAGTTAAGTTAATCTAGGTTGTAGAGATTTGTTGTTGTTGATTATTGAATTGGTTGTTTCTTTCCCGGTCTCTCTTTCTTCTATTTATTCTGGTCATGGTCCTTCTTGGTATGGAGCAATTCCCTGGTAGAAACGGCTAGAAGCATATCCGTTACCAACATATCCACTTTTCCTTGAGCTTCAGAGATGTGCGCTTATGGCCAGACCCGCTCATGAGTTCATGGTTTCTATCCGTTACCACTTTCCCAAGTCCTTCACATTTTTATCCTTTTCTCTGTCACTTGTTACACATCAAACTTTGTCCACGAGCCACTAACACTATTTGTTTTTAAGCTATGCATAAAAGTTTCCTACTTCCTTGCTATTTATTGATCATAGGAAGTTGAACCTTCCCTATTCAGCGCACTCCCCTTCTTTCCTCTTAGCAAGAATCCGTTCCAACTAGATGTGATCCTCATCCCTATCACAGTGCCGAGATACTTAGGCACTAAAGCTTTCTCACTCAACACTGTTCTAGTGGTTCCTATCATCTATCTAGGTTGTCAAATCTTTGGTTAGTTTCCATGAACGCCTGATATTGTTATAGCCCGCATAAAACTCTATTTTTACCAGGTTTATCGTTCCCAACAATCAAATAAAAGAATATCTACTCAGTGCTTGCTCAAACTAAAACCCAGACCTTATCTCTGCCCTCTTTACCACCAAGGATTAATGTTTACTATAACAATCCTTTTATCATTTATGTTTAGACCAGGTCTAGTCTGTAGCTCTCCCTTTATGAACACCTCGGCCAGGTGGAAACAAATAGAACTGGTCTCTTTAATGGCCTTTTAGCATCTTCCTTACTCCACTCATATTTCTATCCTACCCAAGCTTATGCACCGTTCTTATTTGCGTGACTTCTATTGGCATTTCTCTTTATTTTGTATGATCAGTCCTACTAATGAAATACTTTCTCCTATAAAAGACTTAACTCCTGTTTCCCTTACCAAACCTAAATTCTCCTCTGAGAAGCTTATGTCATGTAGGTTCGACATCAATGATTATCTTTAAGATCAGATCTATTCTTTTTAAGGTACCTATCCAACTGGGCTTGGCCTATAATGGGCCAAATTATTTTGGGTACAAATAGTTGCCCCCCTGCATATATACTTTACTCACTTTAGTTGAATTTATATGCAAGTCAAATGGCCCCAAATAAGGGCACCTCCAACAAAAACCCCAAATTTAAAGCCAAAATTCAGTTTACCGAGGAAGATGACCAATTCTGGCTTGATCGCGTCATCCTGGACCAGCAAGCTAATGAAGATTGGTCTAATCAGCAAAAAGATCTAAGGTACCGGCTCTCTCAAAAAGAATCTCAAATCGAAAGAGAACATTTTGCCTAGAAATTCTATATAGACTCAAAAACCCCAACAGTAATTTTTGTAATAAATGTCAATCCTAATTTACACCCATTAACAGCTAATACTAGAATCACTTCAAGTAATCAAAGCGATAACGATCGTAGACCAGTTACATGCAACTTATTAGATCAAGAGTCCTTCACCCTTTCAAATTCTTAAGTTGAACACAACCAAGTAATTACCATTAACCTTAAAACCCTTTATGATTTTCTCTTATTAGTTATTAAGTCCAATCCTCTTCAAACTTCATCTTTCACTCCAACTCTATCACCCAGCCTTATTCCTATCTTAAACAAATTACCTCCTGCTATTCTAATTGCAACTCCTTCTCAAGTATAAAAATCCACTCAATTTGTTAGAGCTCTACCCATTCCTCTGTTGCCACTTCCTAATCAAAGTTCTCTACCTCAACCAGCTCTTCCACTTTTTAAATTACCACCTATGGTCACACCGTCTAGTTCCCGATCTTTCCGTCCTGCTCAAGGTTCCGCTTCTATAGACCCAGCTGATGCCTTGGAAGACATGCGAGTCACCATTGTTCCTGGTGTTCAAGTGGCAGACTTACCGCCTTACTTTTCCTTCAGGTCAGTAATCTTTGACTTTGCTAATTCTAACCTCTATGTTTAAACTTCATTAATTCCACAGTTATAATGCAGGATCGAGAATCATAATTTTATCTATGCTAATTCTATTGAGGATGAATGCCTGTTTGTCACTATTGGTTTAAATATTGAAGAATTACCCACCTTGCCCTGCTATAGGGCCCCTAGTCCTGTCAACTTTTTATTGGAAATCCCTACAACTGCTGCTAGATCTTACATTAAACCTTGGCCCCGCTCCTACACACCTTGGGTCCAATGGTGTCAATAGCTAAGAAATCACTTCCAGGCTGATAGGGATAGGCTAGGTATTACTGAGTTGATTTTCATTGCTTGCAATGTCGTTCCCTCCCAGCCATCCCTGATTATTGCTGCTTTAAAATTTTGGAGCACTTCTAGCAATGCCTTCATCTTTCCTTTTGGCCATTTTTCTTTCACCCTTAAGGATGTTTTCTATCTCAAGAGCTTGCTAATCCTTGGAGAGGACTATATCTGCCTGATTTCTGAAGATGTTACTGTTAGACATTTAGTCTCTATAAAACATGATCAGGACACTTCTTATTCAGCCATTATTGATGAAGACTTGAGGCATACTGGTCCTCTTACTACTGAAGAATATGTGAAACTTTTATGGGCTTTGTTCTGCAGGTACATTTTCTGCCTAACCACCAATAGGCCTTTCATGGATTTCTTGCCATTGTGTGAGTTCCTAGTGGCTGGTAATGGTAATTATTGACCCCAAGGATCCATTAGTGATTTTGATAATGCAAAACATTGTCTAAGTGCTAATATGTTTTCTAAGTGCTTTATAGGTGATGGATGCATATCAAATGCATAAGAATAGTTGATTGTCTAATAATAACAATAACAACAATAATAATAACAATAATTGTCTCTGCAGGCGTTGTCCAATGGTAGGAACGCTTATAATTGACAGGAGAATCTAAGGTTCGAATCTCCCTCTACTAACTCTGATGATGATGTAACTATATAAAATTCTCTCTCTCATCATATCAGTCATCTTGAGGCTTGTTTGATGGTTTCATCCCTAGTTTCAGTAGCATATACACATACAGATTCATCTTCAGAATTGCCTCAACCATATGGCCTCTTGTACTCCATCATAGAAAGAGAAACACAAGCTTGCTTCTTGCTACATCACGAAATAACTCCACCTCCCAAAATGAAGGCGTATCCTAAAGTGGACTTGCATTCATCTCTATCAATAGATCCCTCAGCATCGGTATATCTAGTCAATTTTAAGTCACCCCCATGATAACATAAGGCAAGTTTTGAAGTATCTTGCAATTATCACAGTATCCTTTTGAATGCCTGCCAATGCGTAGTTCCAGGATTACTTTGATATCTATTAACCATGCTAACAACAAAACAAATCTCTAGTCTAGTACATTACATTGCATACATTAGACTACCAACAGTACTTGCATAGGGGACCTTTTCAATATACTTCTTCTCTTCTTCTGTTTTTGGACATTGATCAATGCTAAGAATTTTTCTATTTTCCATTGGCGTATCAACTGGTTTGGCATTTTGCATTCGAAATCTCTTTAAAATCCTTTTGATATAAGTCTCTTGAGATAAATATAAAAAGTCTTTTAAAGCGATCCTTATGGATCTTGACTCCTAATACATAATCTACCACTTCCATGTCCTTTATCTCTAAAGTAGAGGACTATAATTTTCTGGTTTCATTAATTAACTCCATATCATTCCTAACTAGCAATATGTCACCAACAAACAAGGATAGGATAAGAAGACTCTTATCAATCCTTTTGACATATACACAATGGTCTTCATCAGTCATAACAAATCCAATTATTAAAATAGCATTATGAAACCGATGATTCCATTGTCTAGATGACTGCTAGAGGACATAAATTGAACGTTTTAAGCGACACACTTTACGCTCTTGTCCTTCGGCTACAAACTGAATTGGTTGAGCCATATAGATCTCCTCATCTAGTTCTCCATTGAGAAAGTAGCCTTCACATCCATTTGGAACAATTTCAAATTCAAATGTGCAACTATAGCTAGGATAAGGCGAATAGAGGCAAACCTCACCACATGTGAGAATGTCTCTACATAGTCTATTCCCTACTTTTGGGTGTAGCCTTTCACCACCGGTCGAGCTTTGAATTTATCAATTGATCCATCTACCTGACACTTGATCTTTAAGACCCCATTTATTTCCAATTTATTTTGCATCCAGGTCGAAGATCAACCAATTCCCATCATATACATTGAATAAATCTCATTTTTCATGGCAACTATCCATTTTCCAGAATTATGTGAAGTAATAGCTTCTTAATAAGAAGCTAGCTTATTAATATTGATAAAAGCACATCGAAAAGATTCCCCTTCAATATTAAAATGAAAAAAAGGAATATTTCCATATTGGCTTCTTCACATGTGTGGATCTTGAGAATCCTAATCATTTGGTATTCTCCCAATCAATAAAGGATAGCTCCCACTGTTCTCAACATCAGTAGGATAAGGACTTATTTCCTCATCATCTATATGAGTAGGAGCATCCTCATGTTGCTCATTTAACTCATACAACTCAAGATCCTTTTTAACTTCACCAATATTAGGGAAATAATCTTTCAGGAAATCCACATCTAGAAACTCTATCTCAGCCATTCATCTATAAAGATGTTCACCATACATCACATAACCCTTAGAGTGCTTTAAATATCTTATAAAAATATGTTTATTTACTCTAGGACCCAACTTTTTATATTTGTGTGATGTGTTATGAATATATCCTGCTAATCCCCAGGTTCATAAACCTTCCAAAATAGGCGTTTCACTATGCCAAAGCTCATATGGAGTTGAGAAAACCGACTTAGTGGGCACTTTATTAAGGATGTAGGTAGCAGTCAAAAGTGCATTCCCCCAAAAACTTTTTAGGAGGTTAGCTTGTGCCATCATCAATCTTACCATATCCAACAGTGTTCAATTCCTTCTCTCTACAACCCCATTTTATTGTGGAGTGTATGGAATAGTTAACTATCTCACAATGCCTTTTTTTTCACATAGTTTGAACCGTTCAGATAGATATTCTCGATCCCAGTCAGTACGTAAAACCTTTACTTTACCATCTTTTGAATTCTCAACCTCAATCAGAAAGCGTTTGAAATGTTCCAAAGCTTCTGATCTATGATATAACAAATATAGTACACTATAGTGAGAATAATCATTTATAAATGTTATAAAATAGAAGGCTCCATGGTGTGCCTTAACATTCATAGGTCCATAAATGTCTAAATGGATTAGCTCCAATGGATGAGAAGCCCGTTTGGCCTTTCGAAAAGGCTTTCTACAGGCTTTTCCTACTAAGGAAGGCTCACAAGTAGGCATATTAATTTTTGTTAGAGGCCCCAACAGGCCTTCTTTAGCCAATCTTGTAATTCTTTCCTGGCCTATATGGCCATATATTTTATGCCCTGTCAAAGAATCAACCATAACATTAGAAGAAATTAAAGATGCATAATCAAGGAAATCTTTATTAAATTTCAAATCCAAATCCAAATAGAAAAGGTCTCCCCTTAAATGACCATAATTCTTTTGTAAATAAATCTCTAAATGAGTATCCACAAACTAAAATGAAAAACCTAAAGTTAAAAGTTCTTGAATGGAAAGTAGATTAAATCGAACACCAGGTGCTTAAAGCACATCATGCAATAATAAGTGCGTCCATTCCGCAGCCTTAATTGATAAGTGCCAACTTCAAGAAATTCTTCCCGAGTACCATTACCCATGGTAAGATAATGACTTTTGGCAGGCATTCTATGATAATCCATAAATCTAGCTCGATCTCTAGTTATGTGCCATGTTGCTTCTAAGTCTACAATCTATTGGACTTGGTGGAACCAATCCATCTTATTATGATCTTAATAACCTTATTTTGTGTTTGACAAAGCTTTTTAAGTGTGTAGATTGAAGATCACTGAGCAAAAGTCAAAAATGGAAAATTACTTGTAATTCGCGCCCGCGAGATTAATATCACCCTCGTGATATCTTCACCATCGTGCTCGCGATTGAAGATTTTGCCCCCGCTATTTAAAGAGTACATTTGGGTAAAAATTGAAACTACTACCTAGTTAATTCACGCCCGTGATCAGGAAATCGCCCACGCGATTTAAGGAGTCAAAAGACATTTCAAATGCACTTTCTGGTCTTCAATATCGCGCTCGTGATAAGTAAATCACCCCCGTGATTTTAGCAAATAGAAAACACATTTTCAATGCATTCTCTGATCCTTAATATCGCGCCCGTGACAAGGAGCATTTCAATGCATTTTCTGAAGGTTGATATCACGCCCGTGACAGGAGAAATCGCCCCCGCGATTTCTTGGCCAACATGACCGTTGGAAGATGTTTCAAACCTCGCACCTGCAACCATTGTTTCATGCCCATGATTCATGGTAATCATTGACTTTTGATTCAAATTTTTCTATCCGTTAGAGACACACCTGGAGTTGTTTCTAACAACTAGTTTTGTGGTTTATGGTTATAAATACCCCTCTTAATTGTGTTTAACGAATAACACACATTCTTAGATAGTCAAAACTCTTGTGATTATTTTTATAAATTTCTTTATAAATAAATTCATTTGTGAATTTATTGTGTGTGGGTAGTTAGAGCTCTAGAGCATTTGTCGCTTGAGTTGAGTGATCTTTCTACTTTGTACAAGTGTCAATATTGGTGAGGATTGGAAAACACTTGGGTAAGTTTGATTTTAGCCTTGTAAACACTAGGTTTGGTGTAAGCCTTGGTGGACACTAGGTTTGGAGAGAGCGTGTGAAATTCTCTTTGTAACGGTTGAAGATGGCCTGTTAAATCTTCATTGTAAAGGTTGGAGACAGCCCGTTAAATCTCCTTGTAAAGGTCATGAGATAGCTTGTGAAATGTCACATTGTAAATGTTAAAGTTAGCCTGTGAACCTTCATTATAAAGGTTGGAGATAGCATGTTAAATCTCCTTGTAATCCATTTATGGTAGTGGAACCCAAATTGTGTATTTGGGAGAAATGAACGTAGGTCAAGAGTTGGACCAAACCACTATAAATTTCTATCTATTCTCTAAAGCAATTTTTATTTTCTAATTTCGCACTAATTCACCCCCCTCTTGGGCATTTCAATTGGTATCAGAGCCTAACAGCTCATTTGTATCTTAAGTGGGAGCTTGAAGATCATTGCAGATGTCGGGTGATGGGTTTGGAAGCTTGAGACCTTACTTCGATGGAAGTGACTATCCTTATTGGAAATTACGTATGTAATGTTATTTGGATAGTGACCAAATTGATGTTTGGGATCAAGTCCTAAATGAATGGACTCCACCAACCACAACCATAGGTGAGGTGACTACAACTCTTTATAGAAAAGATTGGGTGGATGCACATCAAAAAAGCAACGGCAAGAACCATAAAGCTATGTCTATTTTAATTGGTTCTTTATCTAGAGAAGAATGTTCTAAGGTACTTCATTGTACTACTGCCCATGCCATATGGACAACATTGGCAAATTATCATAGAGACACAACCGATGTAAAGAACAAGAGGATTGAGCTTCTTGTTTATCAATATGAAACCTTTAAGAGATTAGCCGATAAGAATGTCACCTCCCTCACCAACTGTCTTCTAGCTTTCGTGGAAGGGCTAAGGAAACTTGGCAAAATTTATAGTCCAGGTGAAGTCAACAAGAAAATTCTTAGGTCTTTGCCTAGGAAGAAGTTTGAGGCTAAAATTGCTTCATTCCAATGTCTCTCCACCATGAGAACCGATGAGTTCATAGGTAATCTCCTAATTTATGAGATGAACTATGATAAAGATGAAAAGCTAGAAGCAAGTGAAAGGAAAGAAGAAAAGAAGAAAAACATTGCCTTCAAAGCCTCTCAAGATGAAGAAGGCAAAAATGAAGAAGGAAAGGGTGGCCCAAATGAAGAACGACTAGTATTGCTCTCCAAGAGAGTAATAAGGATGATTCAAAAAAAGAAAGGGGTCATCTAGCAAAAGCAAAGATATGAGGAGAAACAAAGAAAGCTTTAAGAAGAGTAGCTCCTCAATGAAATGCTTTGAATATGGCAAGAAGGGGCATATCAAACTGGATTGTCCTACACTCAAAGGAAGGCACAAAAAGAACTTTAGTGCCGGATGGGATGAGAATGAACAACCTTCTTCTTCTTCACAGGAAGATAGCGAGCGTGAAGATGAAAGTGAGGATGAAGTCGCCAACCTTGCATTCATGGCCTTGGAGGACTCTTCTAGCGAGGTAAATATTTCTTGCTTACCATTTCTTCCTTCTTATACTTCTGATTATAGTAGTGATGATGATTCCGATGATGATGATCCCATTGAACTCATCAAAGATCTTAACACCCAATGTAATGCCTCCGATGTGAAAATGTTGAAGCTAAAAAACTTTGTGAGGCAAGTAATAGGGTAGTTAATGAGATAAGAGCACAAGTAGAGGCACTTAAACTTTCCCTAGGAGACCGTAAAGGTCAACTACTTGCATCTCAATTCAAACTCTCTTCTATTGAGACTCTTGAAAAAGAGAATGACACATTGAAATGTGAGGTAGAAGAATTGAGAGAATCCATTGTCAAATTTCATAAGGGCAAGGAGAATCTTGATACCTTATTGGTGTCACAAAGACCTCCCCTTGTGAGAAATGGCTTGGGATTCAATGAATGCTCAACATCTTATGGGACTTCTAGTACCACATTTGTTAAATCATCATACTACAAGAAAATTCCGGATTAGAAAGGGATTTTAGAAACGGACTAAATCCCTTTCTAATTTAGAAACGGATTTTGAAACATTAGAAATAGATTTAGAAAGGGGACTAATTTTTTACCGATTTAGAAACGGATTTTAAATCTGTTTCTAAATCCGTTTCTAATTTTTGGCAAGTATTCCCGTCAAAAATTTAGAAACGGATATTATAAAATTAGAAACGGATTTATCCGTTTCTAATTAGAAACGGATTCAAAATTCCGTTTCTAAAAAATAGCGGGAAATTCTGAATTTTATTATCGATTTAGGAACGGATTATTTCCATTTCTAAATTTAGAAACGGATTAATATATTTAGAAACGGATAAATTTAGAAACAGATTTCATTATATTTAGAAACGGATTTGTCTATTTCTAAATTTATAACATAAACACACCATTCTCCTTCCTTCCCCAGCCGAGATAGACCCATTTACAGAAAAAGAAAAAATCAGGAGAAGAAGGAGAAGGAGAAAGACGTGCGCGCGAAGAAGAAGAAGAAGAAGAAGAAGAAGAAGAAGAAGACGAACAAGGAGAAGAAGAAACCAAAGAAGGAGAAGCAGAAGGAGAAGAAGAAGCCGAAGAAGGAGAAGAAGAAGAAGAAGAAGACGACGAAGAAGGAGAAGAAAAGAAGAAGGTAAGTTTTTTTTTAATTAAAATATATTTTAGGGTAATTTTGTGTATATTTATTTGAATTAATGTTTTATTGAATGATAAATAATTGTTAAATTATTTATAAAATGTTTGTAAATTTTCATTAGTAATTATTTGTGTTTTTTGGGTTTTTTTTTATACATTTAGGTTAGATAAAAATAAATAGGATAGAAATATTAAAAAAAATTATAATTGTATTAGGTAAAATGCAAAATTAATTTCTGTTTTTTAGGTTTTTTTGATTTTATTGTATTTTTTTTTGTTAAATAAAAAATTAGGTTAAATGAATAATTATTTATGAAAATTGTATAATTGTTTCAAATGATTATTTTTAATTTAAATATAGTTTAAAAATTAGTAAGCAATATTTTTATAGTATTAAAATGAGAAATTGTGGGTTAAATTGATAATTTGAGAAAAAGAAGAGAAAATATAATTATTAGGTTGAAAGAATAATTGTTTATAAAAAATGTATAATTTTGTAAATTGATTAGTGTGAGTTAATAAATATAATTTTAAAATTTAATAATTAATACTTTTATAGTATTAAAATGTGAATTTGTGGGTTAAATTGATAATATGAGTAAAAAAAGAGATAATATTAAGAAGTTAAA